>OMLB01030973.1:0-20516 GCA_900302555.1 Myripristis jacobus | reverse complement strand
GAGAGAGGGGGGGGGAAAAAAAAAAGGGGATGAAAAAAAAAAAAAAAAAAAATGTTAAGATAGGTAAACAAAAGCAGCAAAAATGTATGGCGGATGAGGGAGGAGGACTCGCTTCTGGAATACAGAGTTCATGTAGCAGGAGCCACTGGGCCATGCATCAGTGAGCCCAGCTTCGGCGAGCCCTGTGTTCCCCTTCCTCTGTGACACCTGCGGGTCTCTGGCTCCAGCAAGACATGCGCTGCATCGTCGATTACCCGCAAAATAAGAGAGGGAAAGCTGGTCGCAAGGCGCCTAAGAGACTCTACACAACAAGCCTCTATCGAAATCAGAGGCAATCTCAAGAAATGATGAACAGAAAGGAAACGATCTGCTATATTTTTTCATTTTGCAATAAACAAAAAAAATGTTTTGAGGTGATAGAGCATAGTTGAATGCAATTTTGTGATATGGAAAAATACAAAATGGTTAGAAATGAAAGGCAATCTGTATTTGGACACAATATCTTTTTTTTATTTTTATTTTAAGGCAAATAACATTTTCTGCCTTCAGTGAAATGGTTGTACCTAAAATTGCCTTGAGTGGGAGAATGACACTGTCAAAATGAACCATAGAATTGGTCTATTGAATGATTTTCTTTCTTTTTTTTTTTTTTTTATTTAATTTCTCCTCACTTACTTTGAATAGCAGCAGCCTCCACACTAGCAACACAGAATGGCATGTTTGGGTGCCTAACATGTGACCTCAGTGCAGTCTTGTTCTTTTTCAGGAATGACTCAAAGGACATTTTAATGAATGGAGCTCAGGGAGTGAAGTAGAATTGGACGTCATGGGGAATGACATGCTTTGTCTCTGATAGACATACTGAATAAAACTGGAGAGAGATTTGTGCAGTGATATTATGGCGCGGTCTGCCTTCATTTGGCTAATTAGAATCACTTCAAACTCAGTGCAGATATTCATTACGTGATCTTGTTATGATATTATTACTGGGCATCTATGCGTTTAAGAAAACAAATAACAATCAGGAAGCATGCCGCGCCGTGTGCGTCATGGCCCTCTGCATAAAAAGACCTTCACCCTGCAGACCAGTGCTTGCTTTATGTCCACTTTTGCCAGTGTGATTGAAATCAAGTGGCTGAAAGGCATGTTCTTACTGGATAAGTCAAATGTGACAACTGACTTTCAGCGGCTCTGCAGAGCCTTGGGTTGTCAAGTATGTGTGTGTGTATGTGTGTTTTTGTGTGTCTGCACAAATTGTACAAATGCCTAAATTGACCAGATTATCAAACAGGCATAATGAACAAATACTGCCCTGATGAGCTGTTTGAATTTCGTGTTTGATACAATTTATTTTGACTTTCAACTGCAAATCAAACCGCAGAGGGCATTCTGGAATATATATGCATGCATGCATGCCTAATATGTTATGATATGACTATGAATTCCTCAAGCATGTCAACGTATTTCAGTCATCTAAGCATTTCCATGATTCAAATGAGCCCCTTTTCCAGCCGGCTAGGATTAGTGATGTTCTGCTGAATGTGTGTGTGTGTGTGTGTGTGTGTGTGAGCAAAGTAAATGAACAATGTGTAGAAGTGTGTCCGCTTCTTTGTGTGTGAGTGCGTGCAGGCGCTTGTATACTTGTGTGTATGTTTTGTGTGTGTGACCACCTGCTTGTAATGAGCATCTGACCATGCTTGGATCATTTCCCTCCTCGGTTTTAATTAGGTTCTAAATGTCAACATATGAACCATTCTCTTCCGCTGTCTGAAGCACCATGTGTGTGCAATTTGCTATTTGTTTGGTCTGCCAAAGAACTGTTGTTCATCTTTTGTCACATGTTGACCCGTTGGAAAATTAGCAGAGAGAACGTGAATGACTCAAAAGGCAGGGCCAAGTATAGCTGCCCGAGGCGCCTCTCACTTCCTGACCTCCATTCTTCCAACATACATCACAACAGAGCGGATCACACGATGTATGTGCCCTGGCAACCACCAATTAAGGCCATGTATCTTTCACATGAGGGCTATTGCTTAATCAAAGCTCTGAGAATAATGAGCTAAAGCAAACAGTAATTACTGGAACCAGGTCATTGATTACAGTTCTGTCTCTGATTGGCCCTGTGGGGATTTCTAGGCAAGAAAATATCCCCAAATATCTGCGTGACTTCACACATCCACGGCTTTCCAAATGAAATGAAATGCATTAATCTCGCAGTGTTCACAACGTGTCTTTAAACTAAATGTTATTCATATCACTTTGCGCGCGAGCCAAATCCACAAACAGCATTCAGGAATGGAGATGGATGAGGCTTCCATGCCCAACGTATTCAGACTCGGCCATTTATTCGCTATGTAATGATATCTATTCCTGGGGTTCACATTAGCTGGGTGAATTATGCATGTCGTATGGATTTGCCCTCTATATGAGGAGGTGGGGAAGGCATGATTGCGCAAGCTGCCATCACATTAGGGAGGGGTCTGCATGGGCTTGGGAATATCTGATCAGCCAAGTTATTTTGATCAGGGACATATTGTCAATGTAGTCGCAGAGAGAGGGGGCGTTGCATTTGGTTGGAGATATGGCTCTCCGTGGGTGATGGGGGCCAGCCACAGCACGGAAAGAAGTAGCGCTTTTATAAATGTTACAACAAGTGTGAGATGGATCCATTTCCCCGGAGTGTCCTGACAACAGATGAGGCACTCCTGACATGCAGCCGTGGTGGCGTTTCCTGCATGCGAACACGAGGACCCAAACACGGCTTCGCTTGTCTAAAGGATCTGTGTTTTTCAACCCGGCCCCCGTATTAAAATGTTAACATCCATCATTTATAAATGTACAACCTCACCGCTATCTTTAGCAGCTCCTCGTTGGCCTTGTTTCCAGCCTCAAACCCCTTTATAAACGTCCTTTTTTGAGCCACGAGCGGACAGCACAATCAAACACATGTTGAAACTGTCCACCCAATAATTGGCCGCAGTGACGCTTTGTAACACGTTTTATCTGGCATTTCAATAACACACTGCCCTCTCTACACAGTTATTTCGCTGGTCGACTAATGCTGTGTTTACTTGAGCCCAGACGTTTGATTTTCTGTCTTTTTTCCAACGTGCAATAATATTGTATTCACAGTGTCTGGGAAAATTAATGCTTTGTGGGGAAAAACCAAAGAAAAGAGCATCGCTGTTTTGTGAGATGACACTGTGAACACGATGTTGTCGAAATTCACAGATATACGTGGTAATTTATGATGAATGTTAAATGGAAAATTGGTGATTTCAAGATGCCTCTGATTGAGTTCCCAATTTTCAAAATGGACATTTAAATTTGGTTTGAGGTGGAAAATTAGCACCGTGTCGGATTGCATTGAAGGCTCGCAGGACGTTCGCGCAGTGTATGGTTATAAATGGCAGGTATCAACATTTTAATTATTCAAAATATGGGACTTATCCTTTAAATGCGTGTGCGCAACACCCTTCCTCTCAGAGTCTCCTTCCGCCTGTGCTCGGGGGAGGGGCTAATAACACCAACCAGGAAAGGACATTAACAGCGTGTCAATCCAAACAGCTCTCTTGTCGCACTGTAATGAGCAAAGGTATTGAATTATCTGTGTACACTGTTTGTCTTTAAGGAGGTTAGGGCAGTCATAAAGGGTTGCTGGTTGTGTGAGCATTAGCAATGGGAAGACCGCTGTCAAATCATTACCATTCATCACCACTATTATCATTAGAATAGGTACACCCATAATGGCACACAGCAGCCAGCACACACACACACACACATGCACCATATGTGTGCATATATAATCTTCCATTACAAGCCTTTTGCCCTCCCATCAAGTCACTGAGAGAATGCAAAGGAGTTAGAGGCACCAGAATTTGCATACATGTTGCAGCCAGTCAGTGTGTGGGTAACATGAAAAATGCAATTTTCTGGGTGACTTCCCCCTCTCGAAGATGGCAACGCTGAGAGAGGGAGAGAGAGAGAGAGAGAGAGAGAGAGAGAGAGAGATACCACCTCTGACGGCTCAGCTGCTGGGATTTCTCAGGATTTTAGCTGCTCTTACAAACCAAAGAGATCAACAAATCAACAGAGAACAAATCAAATCAACGTTTTTTTTTTGTCTCGACAAAGGCCCGACCTCAGTTAAAAGCGAGCCGGAAATTTTGGACACACCGCGAGCCATCGGAGATTTCGGGAGCCCTGTCTGCGAGGTCACGCTGATTTTAAAATGGGTTAGCCTGCGTTCGTCTGCGAGAGATAATAGAGGGAGGCATTGAGTTCAACAAATAGAGCATCCAAAACATCTTCCCTCTGCAGCTATGGGGCATTCTGGCAGAGCTGAAAAAAATGTAAAAAAAAATGCGAGACGGAGCAAAAAGAGAGACAGAGACAGTAGGAGAGAAAATGAAGGGATGTGTGCCAGGGTCACATCTGGCTCCCTGCTATTTTGTTTCCAGAGATTTGCCCATCTGAATAATTCAAGTCCTCCAAAGGGTTTTATGTCCCAAGCACTGGAGTCAAAACTGTCTCCAAAGCTGAATCAAACATTAACATTGGTGAGACTTTTTTTTTTTCCAATCTTTGCTTCAATCGGGTAAAAAAAAATAATAAAACCTTGGCCTCCCTAAGATGGATCGATGCGCTGACATGAATCTATCTCATGGAGAATATCAGACATACCCACAGTGTCCATGATGTTAAATTTATGACAAGCCGCCCTGCAGTGAGACTTTCGATTTGGCACATCAATAGCATTCAGTAATTTCTAAACCGAAAGAGCAAGTGGTCAGTGGGGAGTCTGGAATAAGAAACACCCAACTCCTCCACAAGAAGCTTTCTCTGCTTCCCCCCTCTGCATTTTAAGTGACAAGATTATTCCATGAATGGTGAAGTAAAGTACGGTAACAGCTTTTCAAGTGGCGATGCTTGCTCTGTGCAAGGGAGCGGCTTTTAAGAGCACTTTTCCAACACATTGAAGAGCAGCAAACTGAGATGAAGTAGCCAAGAGGTGCCGAGGTTTTAACATGGTGCTTGCTGGGTTTTTCAGTGTACGGTTGCTACAATTTATATTATTGAGCCTGATAATGTTATTCCAGCGGAAGAAATAAAAAAAAAAAAGAAACTCAGAATTGACCTTTCAACATGTCTCCTGTCCAGTCCTCCAGCCTCATGACAGCATGTATTGTGGGATGTGGTGCTCAGCTTTAAAAAGGGGTTTAAATCTGCAGTCAGAGCCACAGCAGGACAGTGGCCAGCTTTGGGGAGGAAGAAAGGGCACACGTCTAAGTCCTGAATGTGAGGTGTCAGCATTTGATTAATGCCTGACATCATTGTACGTTTCGACTTGGGCAGGCCGATAAACCGGGAGAAATCGCTGATGGATGGCCACCTTCCTTCGAGATAAGGCTCATTTCTCTCCTTGGGACATAGGTGATACAGAAACTAGAGAAATCTATTTTTACACTAAAGACCTTGTGCGTGTCAAATTGGGGATCCTATTACCTGTTGATCCACTGCAACAAAATTGGCTTTGTCTTCATGTATCCTTGCATGAAATGGCTTTGGCACAAGTTGGTGGAGCTGTTGAGATGTGCAGCTTCCGCGATACAGATTGCATTTCTTGTAGCTCAGCCAGATGATAAGATGCCAGATAACACGGCGGATAGCTCATCTGGGTAGCGTCCCGGTGTGCGCTGAGGCCCCTCAGGTGCCATATACACACATGCACATAAAAGATTAATCACCTTGTTTGTGTCACACACACAACGCGAAAACAGTTTCAACCTGCACACAACCATTTGCTACCTTTAATATCACCTTAGGGGTTGCTTTAAGATTTACGTTTAATAACACGCCTCTCCTACAGCACTGCAGTGTCTTGTGGATAAACTGCAATGTTCATGTGTTTCTTTAAGAGGAAACATTAGGCTCGACATTGTTATAAAGCTCAAAATTTCAAGTAAAACCTGCAGACTAAATGCAGAAATGAGTGGTTTTGCTTCAAGGCAAAGCAAGTGACATAATTCTCTGAAAATGTAAAAAATAAAAAAAAGGTTATATCACAAATAACACATTTTAAAAGTCATTTCTCATATTCATAAGATCATGTTTTTCCTAAAATGAGTAGAAAAAGCAAAATGTGCCAGAGGGAGTAAGACGAAGTAAAAATTGAGGTGTAAATGTGTAGAATCTTCCTTAAATCACATATTTCCCCTAAAAAAAAAAAAAAAAAAAAAGTGCTCCTTAAGATTGACAGCATGGACTCCATACACACGTCACGTAAATCAAGGCTGTCACTTGACCGTTAATAGTGTTCATATGAAATAGTCAATACTTAAGATTGATGATGATTAGGACAGCGGAGCCACTGGACTGGTGATCAATTGTCTGGATATAGGGGTGGAACAGTTAAAGCGTTAAGAAGACGGACGTGCCCTAAATTATTGCCCACAAACTAATTCACTGGCTAGTAATCACATGCCTGTTGGGAGAATTTACATCTTTCACGGAAAACGTGTTAATTAATTTAAAACAATGTAATTAATTCAGAGAAGGAAAACACAGTAAGCGACATGTAAACATTTTTCGGATTCCTCATTTCCATGTGACCACTATGCGCATAATGTATTCTCAAGCGGGCGTTAAGATTCACTTCCTTTTTCCCCAAAGGCGCGCCTGGGAGGAAGATTAACTGTACCTTCCACTATGCCGACTGCGACTAATATGCGGCGATTCCCAAAGGACACAACTAAATGAAATGTCAACATCTATGTGACATGTGATGAAAATTAATGGCATCCCACATGGGAGAGACAGACAGCGAGGGGCTAAAAGGCAGAGTGGAGTCGAGTAAACTGTCATGTCTGGTGAGACAGGAACTCACTCACCCAAGTCGGATCTGGAGTCACTCTGCTTGCCCCCTAGTGGCCCACTTTGGAGAAACTGGCTTCGCACACATGGGTAATATGAAACCACAAGAAAAAAAAAAGATGATGTTGTTGTGATGTTTAAGTCAGTGGGAATCAAATTCATGCTGGAAAACGGTGTCGGGCGCCTTCAAACTTTCTTGTGGTGACGGAAAAAAAAAAAATCATTGCGGTGCCAAACATTTGAAGCAAAGCAGGGAGAGAGTTACCCGCCGGCCAGAGGGGATCCCTCGATTCAGGTTTCACATATCAAACCAAACAGTGGCCCGGCTCGACGCACACTGACTGTGTTTTCAGCTGGTGGGGGTATTGTGTTCGGCTCACTGGAGTTCACCTTTTCTAATCTCTGTCATACACCTTCCTCATCTCCCCGCTGTAATTATGGGCTACATTCACCACGGCTGATTCGGCAGCCCTGGTAAT
This sequence comes from Myripristis jacobus, assembly GCA_900302555.1. Taxonomy (NCBI): domain Eukaryota; kingdom Metazoa; phylum Chordata; class Actinopteri; order Holocentriformes; family Holocentridae; genus Myripristis; species Myripristis jacobus. The sequence continues at coordinate 13,164 of OMLB01030973.1, read as the reverse complement.
CGTATTAAGTAATCCCACCACTGAATGGGAGCGACGGGACATTGTCAGAGAACTTTTCCTAAGATGCTTAAGCTGGAGGAGCGCCAGACATGACTCTATTCCACTGCTCTAATTTTCCTTTTCTTACTACTGAATGTCAGTTCACCTTCATCCGGCTGGGGCTGGCCATGCTTTCTACATGGCTGTTGTTTCGGGAGCAGGGCAGATGGGATTTAAAGGGGAAATCCACCCTAAAACACCCGAACTGTGGTTAAATAAATAAATAAATGAAAGCTTTTGACAATGGAGCTAACAATTCTGGGCTTATTTCGTTGATTTGTGGTGTTTTTTTGTTTTTTTTTTAAACTCCCATAAAAACCGCTCCAGATGTAGACAGCAAGACGCCACATATGAAGATATTTTCATCTTAGCTATAAGTTTGATGGGGTTTTTAAACACTTGCAGGGTGCTTCTGCCGGTAATGAAGAACTGCAGGGTGACAGGTGCTGTGCAGCCTGTTGGTGCAGGCCTTGCATGCGGAATTGGATGCTTTTGTTGCCGCCGAGTACGAGGAAGTCGGGCTCGCAGCCGCAGGCGGGGCTTTGGGAGTGAAGCCGGAGCTAAATTAATTGGATGTGATCAACGTTGCACACGTGTGGTCATTTCTCAGACGACCTCTCTTCGACTCTGGCATAATGGAAAATCACTCTCCCTTCAGTAGCCATTACCCCTACAGTCCCATTCATCTCAGCCAATCAGAGGGCCAGCAGAGAGGAAAACCGACCACCTGATCAATATTCCAAGAGGCACAGAATGTACAGATAATGCCACTCAGACACACACTTCCCCTTCCCTCTGCGTGGTTTTGTTGCCGTGTTTTCAAAGCAACTGTACCTGATCATCGTTGGCCTTTTCGCTGCCGGTAGCAAGGAAACGTTTGCTGCAAAATGCATTGTTTAGGGACTCACTCCAAAACATGTTGCGTTTGCTTTAGCAGGGATACTTGCACTCAGCGGGGAATCCACATGTGTGCCAGGAGTTTTGCTGCACTCATTCCTCCTAAATCTTTTAGTTCAGCTAAGTTTACAACACCCACTCTAAATTTAGGCAGAGAGAATGGTGTCTTCTGTCAACAGGCCAAGAGTACACTGCGCTTTTTCATCTATTTACATCAACAGTGGCTCGCTCACAATATATCTCACTGTCATCCTCATGAGGTGTTTGAATATAGAGGCAGCACTTAAATCCAACACTTTTTTCTTCTTGGGACGTACTGTAGCTGTCTGCTTGGTGAATAATTTAGGTGACAGGCTGACAGGAGACTTTAATCATTTTCTCACTGTCAAACAGGAATCTGAGGGCACAGGCTGAATCATAACATTATAACCCACCACATAATTACAAATTACAGTTCTGAGTGGGACTGTAAAATCGCCTTCTGTCTGTGACAAAATGGTGCCAAAGGGAATAAAGTATTATTGGAAGTAATAAGTCATTTTGACCATTTTTAAAAATTTTGCCAGAGCAGACGAGATGGAAGATTTGAAGTAGATACGGGCACATTTTAATGTCTCGTCTGTTGCAAAGTTCAATAAAATCACAGACATGGCCAGGCCAGAGATTCTTGCTATTAACACCTTATTATTTTGTTTTGGAGTTTGTGTCAAGCATTTTTCATTTGCAGCAAAGTTACAGAGGTGAGCTACACATGTTAACACCAATCTATTCATATCAGTAATAAAGCTCGTCTGCAACAAAATCTTCAAAATCTTCTGATACTTATGTCCACTACCTGCATATATTGCACATTACAGATAGGCAGTGCAATACATGTGCAATGAATTGCGAAAATGTACTAAATAAATGTCACTGCCTCCCCTGTGTGATTCCAGCATAGATAACTGAGGCTTGATCAATACAGTGATAACAGCTTCAGACAGAGAAGAGCTCTGCTGCACTGAAGCAGCAGACGCAGATGTCCATCTGCACACACACACACACACAGGTTAAACACACACACATTTAGAGCGCCAGGTGAACGTTCAACAGTGCAACCCACACCACAGAGAATTTCATTATGAGGCTCAATTTAATTTCAGTCCAGCTTTTTAAACTAATCTGGTATTTCTCTGCCATCTCTGGCCATTTATAATGTTTTTCAACAATTTAATTTTCCTCAAAATTTATCTCAGACCATCAGCTGAATGATCAATTACCATATTGCTCTATCAATTCTGCGGAACACTTAGCAGCTTGCAAAATGTGCACTCTTGAACTCTTGGCAATTACATCAATGAAATCAGTAGTGAGAAAAACTGTTCTTGTATGACGGAAGCTGGCAGAGCAAAAAGCTTTGAGGAGCATTCTGCTAAGAGTGTGCAGTGACCCATTACTGAAGTCTGGACTCGCTGGCTCCTCGCTGCAGCCTCCCCAGTCCCTCATGCACAAAGCCTGCGCTTTTATTACTGCAGGGGTCATTGATAATGGTCCTTTCCTGACTGTGTCTGAGAGCAGAGAGCTGCCCAGTGCCCACAAACCGTGTGGCTTTTCTTTTCTGTACACAGACACACAGCACGGCTTTGCAACGCTATGTGAAAAGCATCCACCCTGTGCTCTGCCACTCGCATTCATTATGAGTAATTTGCATGATTTTTTTTTTTAATTCTTTTTTTTTTACATTTCCTAAAACAATCATTCTATAATACACAAAATTCCACTGTTGCACAAGAGGATGACAACCTACAGCCTTCTATACAGTTGTTAATCTGAGGCTATAAATCTGATTGGTAACTCCTTGTCACCCACAGCCACAGAAAGGCAGTGTGGCTGAGGGTAGCATACTGATGCCAGCCCCTGGAGTCTGGCTGCGGCCGTCCAGCTGGACTGATGCCTGGCAGTGCCTCTGCCTGCTTCCTAACATCGCAGGCACACAGACGCTTAGCAGTGGTTTATCAAGCCCACTGTGCCATGAAAGCATGACGACGCGAGGCCTGCAGATTAAAACCACTCCGAGCTCCATCACTGCCAGAGTAAATGCATAACTCCATACAATAACAGATTTGACAATAGTCATACCACTGGGTCACAGCCAGATGGAATTATCGTTTCTTTGCGAGTGTAAAAACAACAACAATTTCCGCTCCCCAGACGCTCGCGGCTCATCCAAATTTGCCGCATTTGGTCCCAGCTGTTTGAGCTTGTACTCCCTGTGCAGCTGACCGTTTTGTATTGGCATTGCCTCGCAAAACTAGCTCTGTCTCAGCAATGACACATGCGGATTACTGAGCCTTGATTTAGAGCTGAGTGACAAACCGAATGCAAGTGGAGACAATTTTATGCATTATTCAGACCTATTTTGATATTTTAACAATGTGGAAAAATGTGCATATATTCGGGGAAACCTATCTGGGACAGTTGGCTTGTCTCATGGAGTAACTTTATGTTGCAGTGATGTAACCCAAGTTGTATAACGGCAAAAATGAAAGAAAATGACCATGACCTCCCATACCAAACCCTGATTGGGTATGTGGTTTTGCTTCCAGCCTTGAATTCTGCCAACCACTATATTTCTTTTATCATCTCTATATAGAGTCTTGTGTGTCTGATCTCTCTCACCCTTCACTGCCACCTTTCTCCCCTCCAACGCTTCCTGTCAAACCAGTGCAGTAATTACTTTCATAAACCGGGAGGAAGCAGAAGAAAAGAAGTAGTTATGCAACAGAAAGCAGCCCTTTGGGAGAATGCAACCCTTTTAGCTCCTGTATGGTGGCTTTGCCCTGTGAGCCCGTCTTATGTGGGAATAAACAGATCAATAGGCTCACCTGAGAGCTGCATGCTCACCTCCTCGTTTGACCAATGGAGGGCGGGCAGATTCTAGCACAGTCTCTCCACGCACACAGTCCTGTTCAGCTAGAGCCTAATGATGCTAATCTCCTAATGGGCGGCAATGCTCTCAGAGGCCCTTTATTACACTGATTAGGCCAACAACCTCGAATATGATGTCCTAATCTGATTAGGAGATGGACACAGCTGAGCAGAGGAGAGAGAGAGAGAGAGACAGAGAGAGAGAGAGAGAGAGAGAGATAGGAGTTTTTTCCCTCCTATGTGGTATGAACCGAAGGCCAAATTTTAGACAGCTGGCTGCCTTCTTACATTGATTTACATTGAAATATCATCAAGAAGGGCTTTGTGGTCGTGAAGCGTTCGTAATTCTCATCACATGTGGGATCTAAGGTAATACTGACACTGACAGGCTGTGTCTGCAAGTGATATACATACTAAGTAGTAATGTGCTTATGGGTAAAACTATAAAGAGTAGGCTGCAAAGCCCCAGAGGCCCGAGCACTCAAGGTTTTGTGGTTGCATCACAGATCTCCTAGCAACCATCACATCACCATCATGGAGGTCCAGGGGAGCGTCGGCTTTGTGCGTACGGATAAATATCAAGCGACCGGGCTAGAAAAACACCTGATGATGGTGTGACGTAGAGTCCACTCATTAACGTCATTGAATCATCTCGTTTCCACATTAACGTCACAAGAACACATTCAACTTAGCTCTGCAATCGTAGTCTGGAATAGTCAACTCAGTTTAGCCAGAAAAAAAGAGATTGTTTTTTTGTTTTTGTTGGCTAGTATGCAAATGAACCTACAGGGAAAGCAGTAATAGTTAGCTGAGCACATATGATGCTAACTAGGTGAAAAGGTTAGTGTTGAATCAGTGTTGCAGTTTCACTTTCAAGTCAAAAAACAGCATGTAAATGAACCCTATCCAACTCAAAAGCCTTGCCAGGAGAATCAGGTGCAAATTGGCCTCAGCTAGAAATCTGTATGCATGGTATACGTTTTGTATATAAAATAATGTATAACGTATAATAAGGTTTCATGCCTTAGACCCTGTTAAATAAATAAGTAAATAAATAAATAAAATATTCAATTTTCATTTTCACTTGTATTCAACTGACATGGGCATTTGGAAATGCAAGGAGATGCTCACAGCCACTGTTTCCCAAGAGCTGGGGTCTTCCGATATGGCTGCCAGAGGGGGCATACATCACCTGGAAGCCCTGCATACAGCCTTTTTCAATTTCCAGTGGGTGACTTTTGCTATTGCTCTTTTTAAAAAACTCAAAAAAGCAAAACAACGAATGCATCTCATTAGTCAAATTTATCATGTGATTGAGGGCAAACCAAAAGCGGTGCTTTTCCTTTGGGGCCGAACCTGCAGTGATAGATATACCTCCCCCGACTTGCAGAGACAGGAGTGCCAGTTTGTGTGTGCATGGGTGTGTGCACGCGCGCTCGTGTGTGTGTGTGTGTGTGTGTGTGTGTGTGTGTGTGTAAGCTACACTTCATTTAACACTGCACCGCAGGGGAGCCAGGGGAAATCACACAGAGACATGAAGAGAGAATAAACAAACAAATCAAAAGCATTAAACCTAGCAAACACAACATAGGAGGCTTTTTTAAGGACCGTTAAACCTCAATTATCCACCTCAAATTAAATGTCTTCTTTGGTAGTCTCCTCTCATTCCTCAGTGAAGTATCAACATGGCAAGCACAGGTTGCAGTGGAAAGTAAGCAAAATGGGGGCTGCGGCTCACTTTTATAAGAAACACTCAGCCATTCCATGGGATAGATTGCACATTTACATAACATTACTTTGTTATCTACCGTTTTTTTATAGGGATTGGACTGAATGCGTGGTTTGGGGTGCTGCAAAATGGGATTACACGTCTGAGTTTCTCCTTATCAAGTCTTTTCTCCACTTGAGAGCCACTTCCATCTGTAAATAAACTCATTTCTATACCCTACAGACTGATCTGGCCCACTGTATTGTGAAGCTCAATAATAAAAAAACCCTCTAACTTGATAAATCTAACTAGCTGGGCTGACATTTCAGTAGAATGGATGCTAAATGCCTACAGACATTGTGAAGGTTAAAGTCTAAAAATAGGTCAAATAATCTCTCACTCCTTTTGAATGTTTTGTAGAGATTCAGACTCACTTGTGGAGAGCAAAAAAAAAAAAAAAAAATACAGATCATACTCAACGGAGCACACTCTGTGGAGCAAAAGTTGCCACTTGATTTGAAGTAGACGCAAGGACGTTCATGTTTACACCGTCAGAATACCTCCTATCACTCTCGTCACATCACCCAATTTACCATTGACTCTATTTACTGTGAAATAAATCTATAATGGGGACAAATGTTGGAGCAGAAGATTGCGCATCTGTTTTCAACAAATCCAAGCTTAAATTAATCCTTACTTTTCTGGCATTTTATCATTTGCGCTGTATGTTTCAAAGGCTTCCTCCCGCTGAAAGCCGTTGCATGAAACAGGCTGCAACACCGAAACAATTAGATTATTGTGCGCCTTTTGAAACTTTCCCTCTCATTGCCTGCATATGCATAGATAAAGCAATTTATCAATGAGGTTTCTCGGCGAACACGCGGTAAATAGGGAGGAAATGAGTTTTAAAGACCGAGTCGCGCTGAATATTTTCATTTTAATCAGTTGGAGGAAACGCCGCACTCGTGTAAACACATCGCCAACAAGGTTTCTCAATATGGCACTGCAGAATCTCATTTCATATCGTGGCATACAAACAGGACTGCAGCTCTGCTCCAGTTTCACCTTTCCCTCTTCGCCTGACACTCTGATTACTGCCTAATCATGAGTTAAGACGCAAGTGAATGTATTCTCCTGAGACAAATATGCTCGCACCCTCTCATTCTGGCCAGTTGTGAACCGGAGACTGTGTGAATCAAGCTACAGCAAAGGCGATCAAAATCAGTCTTTTCCCTGTAAATTACAGTCTGATACAGGGTTTTTGCTCGAACCGTGGAATGAATTAATTGGAATTAATCTGAATTAATCATCGTCACTGTCACACTTGCGAAGGCACTCTTACACAGATAAATTGTACTCATTGTCTGCGGAGATGCAAAGTTTGAAGAGAATAAGAGGCTCCCCTATTAATTTTTATGGCCAGATTTACCCTATTGGGCCCGGAATAGGGAAGAGCACTGTCCCATTTGTTAAAATATTCACTTAGACTTAAATACCTTTTAACATCTATTATTAATGCAGAAGTTTCTCATCCTGATTTGCCATGTAACGATCCCCCCAGTTCCTCAACACTTAGACCTAATTTCTCGATTAAAATGTTTTGCAACTCAGATATGAGGAATAGTTGGCGGACTCATTCAGGAGACGCTTTCCTAGTGTTTTAATCACTGCAACAGCCAATAATAAGCCTCTATTTGACGATGATGCCTCTGCTTATCAGAGGGCTGCTCACACAAGTCCGATCAGGCAAACACACATCCCAAAATGAGTCTACGATGCTGTCAATATAGCTATCACAAGACATCAGTCGGCAGGAAATACACATATCACAGTATCACTGAGTAAACCAATAGAGGTGGAGAGTGCAGGTGGTGCAGCGTATATGAATATAATACTGGTGTGTGTCATGGATCAGCGCCTAGCCATCGCCGCATCCATAACTGTGCATCCTGCAAAGCACCGGTTAATGTGTCTAACCGTGTGTGGTCATCACGTGTGTGTGTGTTTGTTTGCTTGCTCAGTCCTGCCAGTTGGTGCCAGTATGAGTCATGTTTATTAACTCCAACCTGACAGCGAACACACCCTCAGTATCTTCTTTCGAGCCTCATTAACGTCTGCAGTTTCAATCAAGATAAGCAGAATTACAACAATACAAAGCGGCATCGGAGCTTCGCAAACAAAACCACTTTTGTAGCCGTTCTGTTATCGCCGTGTAAATTTGGCATCACAGAGTAATGACGTTTACAGGACCATGAGCGATTTCAGATCCAGCCTGGGTGCAAGTCTAGAGAGTTAAAGCTGCAGTATGCAACTTTTATAATACTTAAATGGTGCATAATATCAGTCTCTCTGCCTGCAACCCACTGTGTGCATTTCAAACCCTCCTGTTTGCCTGAAATCCACAGTAACAACTGAGGACAGAAGCAGCAAAGGGAAGAAGAGCAACGTGCATTTGAGAAACACCATGAACATCAGTGCTGATTTTTATTATTGCAGATTGGCCGCGTTCACCGTTTGCTCCCGTGACACCAGTAGATGCCAGCTCATCAGGATGAGTGACAAGTGTCGGGGCAGGGACTTGACCATCTGAGGAGGAGGAGGCGGAGGAGGAAGAGGAGGAGGAGGAGGAGGGCGGGGCTAACACTACACTTGGCTGACTCAAGGTGAAAACTTGCATACATATTGTAGCTTTCATGCCACGCAGTCGCCCAGCATCACTCACAGAGCGGAAACTTGGCCATTAACTGAGCTGAAACTCTGCATACTAGTGAGCTTTAGATGTGAGGCTGACTCTGTTGCATACATCCTCTGTAGCAGAGAGGGCCACCGAGGAGCGGCAGTCATATTGGCCTGCTGTATCCCTGGTCCTGTTAGTGTCTATTTACTGTGTCAACAATCTTGTTTGGAGTGCAGCCAATGCTTTAAAAAAAAAATGCCAAAACGGTGTATGGCTTATGTTAAAATAATTAAATTCAAGTGGAGGCTGACAGGCACTGAAAGCCCCTTCAACAGTGATTGCTGCACACATTCACTTGCGCGCTAAATGGCTGCGGCACGACTGTTTTTTTCTCAACAAGGTGCCAACATGCATGTCTTCAGTGATCCTGAGCTCTTTGTTTCGTAACCTCATTGAGAATGGACCTGGCACACACAGAGGTGGCAGACACACTGACAGAGATAAACAGATGCAGGAAGGTTGCTGGAAGGGCGCATCCAGGCAAAATGTATATTACATGAAAGCATTTTGATCTGGTCAAGCCAAGTACATAACAAATGGGAGCATATGCTTGTTCAAAAGGCAATTGTCCGAATCAGGCTTAAACGGATAATGAACTAACTGTCCTTGTTGCACGGCTTCTCTGAATTGGTGCAAAATAAAATAAGACCCATGAATCTGTCCTTAACTTTGCTGCATGAAACCTGAAAACTGCAGAATGAAGGATGCTCTAATAGGTGAAAACCGGTCAAAGATTGGCCTTTTCAATGGACTTTGCCCCGGGGCGACATGACGTCAAAAATCCACCAATAAACAGAATCAGAGCTGACAGCGAGTTTCCTGCGGCTGATTTCCCTCGCACACTCCAGTGTCAACAAAAATAGCCCCCATCAGTGTCAGGGTTTGCTAATGAATGTTTTAGCTGGAAGGTCTACGTTTTGATTGGCTTTAGATGCCGGTTTGGATGAGATGTAAGGCCAGGCGCGCTGCTGTGGCTCCGGCAAATATGAAGTGCCAATTAGCAATCTCTTAACAGTGGAGAGAGCGTTTTTTTTTTTGTTTTTTTTTAGCCCTGAAGTTCAGTGACTTTCTTCCTCCGGAGATCTGAAGCTGCCAGGCCGTGCGGAAGAGAATGTGACACTGTAAGCAAGATGGAGGGCAGCCTAAGAGGGGCTAATTGAGTGCTAATTTGTTGACACCTCTCGCTTTTAAATGCCCTCCTCAAAGCATTTTTGACACGTCGGAAACTTCAACAAATTGCACAAATGCTCTTTTTGGCCATGCAACACCAATTAAATGCTTTTTTCTTGTTATTTGTTCTGTTCTTGTAATTTTTAAGGGTTTTTTTGGGGGGGGGAAAGACATAACTTTGGAGCATCCCACAGTGTAAGCAGTTCATGTTATTGCTCCTGCAACCGTACGTGTACTCAAGTATCAGTCGTGTATGTCAAGCCCAATTAGGAAGATAGAAGACAGTTAAATAAATCAAATTTGATGCAGGAACATGCCTCTTGTTTTCCAAAGCACTTCGTGTATTCTCCAGCCACAAATTTAAAATGCCTCGTGCACTAAATCAGCATCTCCTCCCGTGTGGCCCTGCATGTCTGAAAATTAAATGCCGTGACGATTATCTAACACTTGAGTCACTATTAGTAAACTTCCCAAACATCATTTTATCGAGCGGTTGCCATTATGGACGGCTATTCCAGGCGGGACAGCCTCTCATGCAATGCAAATGAGAGAAGGGCAGATAGCGAAGCTGGAGTATTTAATATACAACATGTATAATTGATGACAATGCCTATGAAATATAGTGGGGATTTCAGAGGCAAAAAGCTAATTATTTGAGTTGTTTTGCCGAAAGAAGCTAAGAAGCAGCTTCGATATAATCTGCCTGTGAGAGCGTTGCACGTGCGAGCTGTGTTCGAAACGCATCGGGACTTTGGCGAAGAGCCTCCAACGCAGATCATTCCGTCTCAAAGGGCTTTTGAGGTCACACTGTCTGAACAACATAAGAAATTGCAGTGTCAAACCTTTGTTATCATACTGCTCGTCTTCTCAAGTGATGCTAATAAATACATTCATGGTGAGCTTATGAGCCATCTGTCAAATATTGATGCATTGTGAATCTATTCGTAACCGGATAAATGGGAGACAGCGACATGGTAATCAAACTAGAAGCGCTACATAAGTAGGCCCTGTCGAAATTGCCTGTCGCCGTGACAGCCCGGCTTGACAGCCTGTCAGGTTTTAGCACTTTGGTTTGTGGTCATGGCGCATCTGATATTTGGATCAAGGTTGAATTCCATGGATTAGCATCTGTCAGCTTTATTTCCAGCCACACCACTAAGCTTTAGGGCACACATTGCTGCCAGAGATGGTGTTGGCTACTCGTGTCTGAGTGTGACACATCGCGTCCCTGCCTTATCTGACACCTTACCTCTTCACAAGCGCGAGACAGATCCCTCTGCAAGTGAACAACCACGGAGAGCCTTCATACATGAGTGGTTCTTGGACCGCAATTCCCACAACGCTCCGCTGAAATAGACAGTTTGTTATGGTCACCTCGCTTTTGGTTCAGTTGTTGCATTTAATAAATACGGGAGACTGGAATTTGGAGATGAAAACCAGAAGCTAACTTCAACTACAATGTCTTACACCAGTCAGAAACCCTCCTGTATCCTGACTGATAGCTGACGACAGCTCTACAGCAGTGTATTCTGATGTAAAATCGTTTCCTGGCCTACTGTAACATAATGTAAAAATTATGCACTGTAAATAGAACAACCTATCCAAGGGCAACATAAGCTCTGCATTTTATCACTAAACTCTTCATCGCAGGGGGAAAGGGAGAGAGTACTGGGGGATGGGTGGCTGAAATACAGAAACAATGAAGTGGAACAAATCCAACAGGCACACACTTTATCTCGTTCCCCTCTCCTTCCCCGCCTTTTTTCCATTTTTGCTATCTTTCTCTATCTTAATGAGCACCAGAGCTTTCTATCTAGGGATGGTGCCAGTGTGATACATCACAGGCAGGACACATGCAGGGGAATGAGGACAGGACAGTAGTGGGGTGACAGTGATGCTGGCAGAGCGATTAAGATTGAGTAGACAGGCATGCTGATTCACAGAGTGTGAGCAACAGAAGCACCGTCATGCTGGGGAAAATGGCAGCGGCTTTCATTTCCCCTGGAAGCTGAAAACTTTAAGAAGATTTCAAGGTGTAAGGCTGGAAATTTGTTGTCTGGCGGGAGGGGGATGGCTGTTGTCGAGACCACCTTGGTAGAATTCAAGTCACTTCCAAGACCAGGTCAAAAAAGGGTCAAGAAAAAGTCAAGACCAAAACAGACAATAAGCCATGTGCATCGATAACAAAATTGAACAATAAGAACCCTCTTTATCAAACCACTTAACATTCAGGTAATTAATGCACAGAAATCAACTAAAGCATATGAATTCATTAGTCAGTGGATTAAAAAAAAAAAAAGTTTGCTGGGTATTACCTACTGATATATATATGTGCAGGAAAAGTTGAGTTCACATCCAGCAGTGCCACGACCCAAACAGACACAAGACTTAGACGAGTCGCGATGTCAAAAAAAGGTCTGGTCTCAGGTACTACAGATTGGGGGATATGTAATCCCAGATGTCATGTCTTAAGTGACTTTCACTTCCTGAATACTAATGATGTGCTCTGCACCTTGGAGAAGCATTTAAACCTTTAAGTGGCACACTGCGGGTGTCACATTGAGCATGACATTCACAGGTTCCTGTTCCACCCGCTAAGCGCACTCTAGTCAATGGCTGAGTTATAATTGCTCATTGCCCTGAGTTAAAATGTCCGGTCATAAAGTGAGTCTAGACTGTAAGAGCTGCTGGCACGATGTGCGAAGCACTCACTGTACAAAATCGGAGAGCACACTTGCATAATATGATCCCATTATTCAAGGGGGAGTGTTGCACCACGTTAAATAGAAGGTGACCTTTCCATTTGTCCACAACAGACGCCGCTTGATATTTTATTCCTGTCCTCTCAACTGCGCTTCTCCCAGCTCTTAACAGATCCAAATTATGTAAGGTTTCTGTAACACCTATCCATTCATTTCCTCTGAATTTCCATACTGGTGAATGTGACACTACACGCTTGTTCCTGTGCGGCAGCTAATGATGCACCGGCATAGAGGAGCAGGGCTTAATTGAACAAAGCCTGGGAGAGGAAGCCCCTGAGCAGGACCAGCAGGGCGCTGCGTCACCTGCGTGAGGCAACTACTGAGCCGCTACATGCATAACACGAAGGGACTTGGCGGAGAGTTCATCCAAGTCGGTGCCCTATGTGAAGCCAGTAATGAGCAGGCAACTGCCGTGAGAGACTTGCAGGCCAACTCATTTCCATGCATAGTATGGAGAGCCGGGGACAGCAGGCGAGTCCCTGAGGCAATATAGGAAAGGCAACAAGCTATATTGTCATTCTCAGCAGGGGTGCATTACTTGGGAGATGCTTTTGGCTGATAGCAGGAGGGTAAGATGCCATATTGCCAAGTGTAATGCGGCCACATGATGGTGTTCCTGACTGAGTGAAGCTTAGCAGCAGTTCAATTTCCTTGGAGTTGTAAGTCAGAACTTAAGATGCAGTAGGTGTATCTGAGGACGCATGCATGTACTGTACGCACACTGTAAAGTACGACTTTTACTGTGGCAACAACAGCAGCCAGTGTTCCATTTCTACCCACATACGACCCAGATTAGATAATCAATAGTGGGCATATGCTGCACTGTTATGGGAAAGGTAATGGGAACGTCAATATGCTTATTCAAGGGTTTCTCCTTGCACAGTTTGTGTTAGTTCATTGTGCGCTGAGCCTATACATATTTGCATTATCCCCCCCCCCATACC
>OMLB01030952.1:10884-22772 GCA_900302555.1 Myripristis jacobus | reverse complement strand
AGATATATTATCTAAATGTCAGTGGGGAATGTACAGCTTCATGTATGACAACTTGATACAGTTGTGTGTTAAGAAAGGATGCTGGACTGTCCCCAGAGAGGAGGGTGTCATCTTATAAATAGCAATCTTATATCTTTTTTTCTCGCACTCCCTCTTACTGTCTCACTCTCTCTCTTTAATGGGATGGGAAACCCATTTTTAAAATTTTGACATTAATTCACTCCCCACAGCTGTTGTGTAGGACAGTAGTGGTGCTATCTTCCTCTCATTGTTACTGAGTGCTGGATACTGGCTGGATGCTCCAAATGCTAACTGTTTGCCCTCTGCCATTGAGCTGGACTTCCCCCCAGCTAACAATCTTAGAAACAACAGCCTTAGTCCAATGAAATTGTTGGTTTTGATGTGTTGTACAGCCTGAAATAAAAGTTGAGTGTTTAAAATAAAAGAAAAGAAAAAGAAAAACAATCCTCAGTGGCTGAAGAATTTTCTTGTTTATTCTAAGCTGAGTTTGGGCTGATGTAACCAAGATTCACACCTCCCGACAGCCGGATGGGAAATAGGGTCTGGGACCTTGTTTGGTGTGTTTGGCTCAGGTAATGTGAGTTATTTACAGAACGAATCTTAAACCTCCTGGCTGCTCGCAGACTCATCAGGACCGCCCAAACATGTCTGATATTTAGGATTTCAAATCCAGATGATTATGTGGCTACTTTCCGAGCAGGACTACAACAGCCATTGAAACAGACAAGACCGCAGTTGCAAGCAAAGATAAAGCATTCTAGCCCTTCAGGCTAATGCTATCAAGGATACTACTGTTGACAGATATCAAAGTAGTTAGAATCAAACCTGCAGTTCTCGCTGAAGAACAGACAACCCGTGTTGACGTCTCTCTAACCATTTCCTCATCCAGACTCGTTTAGCACTCTGCCTTGTTTTTTTCTTTCCACAAAGCATTACTAATAGCAAGTTGTGGCACCATGTTATGGCCCATTTATGCTCCCTTTACGCACGAAAATGTATAGTTAATTTCAAACGATGTTACCGTCACTGCCCACATACTTCCACGCGTCTTTTACATTGGCATGGATGTTAACCAATATATCCACCAGGGGGCAGCCCAGAGTCAAAACTTTATGACAACAATAAACTCAAAAACAAACATGGTGACTGTGGAGGAGATATTGATAATGTACCTCTTGCATAAAATACAAAAACCAAGGCGACATTATAGGAGGCGGTGGTCGGTGAGGCCATTAAATACATCACAACTAGAGGACAGAGAATTCTTTCCTCTAGTACTGCCGATGAGAGAAATTGACGTGACATCATAGAAACATCATAGAGATGTTACGTCAATTTGACTGACGTATCATCATAGAGATGTTTATAGTTTCTAACCAACTCACACAGCCTTTCCTCAAAAAGTTCCACCAGTCTTATTTCTTCTTCGTGTCTCACTGGAGCTGCGTATCGGGTAGTGACAGCAACACTGCCCCCACGGTTTCCGGTGGCACTGCTCCGTTTGGCCTGTATCCGTAAGCTTTAAGGAAACGTGCAGAAATCGGAACGCGGAGCATGGACAGAAGGGCTCCGTCCATATGAGGATCCGTATTTAACGTTGAGCATAAATAAGCCTTTAATCTCCATATGGTTTACATCTTCCCTATGGGATCATGTGAGGTGATGCATCGCTCCCTCTGGCACGATGATCTTGATAATATCCTGTAGGATGTGATGCAGCATTGTTTTCAAATCTCATGTGTGCGTGTTTGAGATTAGAGAGAAGGGCATCTGTGAAGTTCCTCCCTTCGTGCATGATGCAACCCGATTTCAAAATCGGTTAGGATTTTCAAACTCCTGTAGTCTGAGCTGGGCCTAAGCAGTTACAACAGTGGCTGATGAAACGTGTGATAGAGGGGAGCACAGGAAAAGAGGATGCTAGCCACAAAATCACTTGCCAGCTATCTTTTAGTACTCTGAAAGTAGTTCTCCTCACTGAACACATGTACACATGTTGGAGGACAAAAACAACAAACTACAGCAAACTTGAGAAATCTACATCTGTCTCTGCAGTGGCTTCTGCCCCTCTGGCGTGGAGTGATCTAGGAGGTGTTACCGGACCTGGATGTTGACAATAAATACAGCTGGAAACAGTAATTTGAGCAAAACTATTGTCTGTGTGCACTCAGTAGTCATTTGTGCATTTTAGTTTTCAAAATAACTGCCTTAACATCACTTTTAAAGTGATGTTAAGGCAGTTATTTTAATAATGTTTGCTGGGGGGGAAGTCCAGCTCAATGGCAGGAGGCTAACAGTTAGCATTTGGAGCATCCAGTCAGTATCCAGCACTCAGTAACAATGAGAGCAAGATAGCACCACTACTGTCCTTCACAACAGCTGGGGGGAAGTGAAATAATATGTTTCAAAAGGAGTGAACTATCTCTTCAAAGGGGTATCCCACCAACAATTTTAAGATCAACATTAGAGGATGCACTGGGATGTGTAGGAATATAATTAGTGTCGTGGCAGACTGACTTTCACAACACATGTCGCACAGTGACACCTGCCTCTCACATGTGATGCCTGATGGTATTTGGCGCAGTTTCACATTTTTCCTGGAGAGCATAAAGCTCCATAGCTTTCGTAATGGAGAAAATAACCACTGGATCCTCTCACCATGTTATATGTCATCACTTTGGGATGTTGGATGCATTCCAGGAGTTATATTTCCAGGAATACCCTTTTGGCAAGCCCCTGTGAAGGGGCATGACCTCACTGGTTTCAATCAAAGGTGGCTGGCTGAACACAGCTTGAAAGTGTTATAGTTTAGATGTTGTTATATGTGGGAGGCCAGAGATATATAGAGATACACTATGCTATAGAATAGCACAGTAACAGCAAGAGCTCAATGCCTTGCAGCAGTGTATTAAGATCTACTGAAGCTACTGCCAGTGGAAAAATTGGAATTCCTGCCTCTTCAGCAATTCATTTCTCCCTGTTTGATTGTTGAACTTTGGTGCAAAATGGTGACTTTACAAACATGCCCTCGCTCTGAGGGACTGACATCATAACCTTGACATTTACTGTTGATGCTTTAGATAGCTGAGACACTGGTCAAACTCCTGCGCCGTACCTGTGCTGACAATGACTCAGTGTGACATCGTGTTGGTTTAAAGGGGCACTGTGCAGAATTGCTGAAGGTCACTTGAAGTCAGGACTCTCTAGATTAAACTGACAAATAACCTGGAATAAGCGTGGAGTAATCTGGCTTAGGTGACGATGAGAACCATGTAGACCAGAATAAAACTAAATGTTCATTGCATGTTTTTGGTCGGTGGACTGTAAAGGCTCCTCACATCAAACAACCTTTGACAATTTTGCATAGTGGACGCTGAATGTTTGGGGAAACTCTTCATGATTTTGAGGCTGAGTATAGCAATGATTTACTACTTACCTTTGTGCTCATTTGGCACAGTTGTACATATAGGCCTCTTTTGTGTTCCACACTTTAAATGCTGGTGAAAGGCATCAGAATGTTACTAGGAGCAGAGCTGGAAGATGCAAACACAGGAGACTGTATGTGAACTGAAGAATGGTGTTTTAATAAAGACCACAGGAAATTGTAAGGAACACAATCAATCAGTTTTTGTTTTTGTTTTTAGTTATTTATTTTTTACTTTTTTGTCACCTTTTTTCTCAAAGTTTTAACTAATGTTACAGAATTTTTGTGTGGAAATGTACTACTTACTTTTTAAAACTTTTTTCATTTTTTTTTCATTTTTTAAACTAATGTTCTGTTTTTTGTTTTGTTTTTTTGCATATCTAAGGTTTCAAAGACTTGTCTGCCTTTGGATCCAGTTGGAATCATCCAAACTTAGTTGAAACAGGAGGTTTGACTTTCATGATTCAAACGTCTTGACACCCTTGTGAAGAATTGATCAACAATTCAAATGTAAACTGAATCTGGTGTGGGAAAAGGGAGGAAAAAAAACACAAAATGTTTGTTTTGCTTGTGTGCTATAGTTAAACAAGAGCTGAGGGTTTGGCTAAATGGGGCTTTTGTGACATTGCACGGAGTGCAATCCTCCAATTCATCAACTTGTCATCAAGTTGTCATTTGCTACAGAACAGTGCTACAGTCATTTCAAGTGTGATGTCCAATTCTTTCACAGTTATTTAAAGGTGCTATTTGCAGCACCTCTAAATAACTTTAAACACCAATACATCGTTGTCAAATTATTTTTGATACCTTAGTGTAATGACTGTAAACAAATGAGACCGTGGCTGAGTCATTGGGTCGCCTGTCACACCAGCTGTATCACTGGAGCTAGGATTTCTTAGACTGAAGACCACTTTTCGTGTAAACCTTGTTGATTTCTGTCACAGAGAATGTGGCATCTCTCCACATGCAAATATTTTCTCCTTGGTTTTACTGAATAAATATGGATGAACATGTTGGAGGTGATTTTTTTTATCTGCCTCTTACTCCTTCCACCATCTGTGCATTTGTAAAAAACATAAAGTTTTTGAACAGTGCTGGAAGAACAGCACCTTCTTCCCGTTTTGTGCCATAAGGGCATATTGCTGTTAAAATATCCCCTGTAATACATGTAATATGTCACCAGCCAAAACTGACAGTCAAATGACATGAGGTCATCTACAGATGAACTGGAGAGGTGTGCTAGGGACGTTGTTTCCCTGTCTGTGAGTATGTTGGCAGTCGGCCATCCATGCTGAGCCTGAGTCATTGCTGGCAAACAGGCTCACCACTCTGACAGCCTTGTTGAGCTGGCTTTTGACCAGGCAGGTTTAATCTCTGTTTCCCTTCCCATAAGCCTGCGCCTTTTCCTCAGGGTCCTACACTCCTCAGTAAATCATGCATGACTTGGTGTTGTTCAACTCCACAGTGGTCCCCTTTGGAAAGCAAGCCTCATTTCAGAGAGAGATACATGAGAACACATAGCATTTGTAGGTGTGAAGAAAAAAAATCACTCTCACAAGTAAAGGGTCGCAGCCTGGAGCCTGAAGTAGGCTTTGAGCTGTGGTGCAAGTAGACAAATCTTCTTGGTTGCTTCAAAAACTTTGAGCAGAGTTCTCAAGATAAAGTAATGCAGTCTTAGGACATCACTAAACTATGCTGACCCATGTTTGTCCCATTGCTACAATTTATGCACATTTTACATATCAACAAACCATTTTACAAATCATGTCGCGGTATTAAAGATTTCCCAACATGAAATCAAAATTCACAATTTCGAAATCAGATTTTTTGGTTGAAACAGCCACCTTATAATGTTCTGCTTCTGCAACTAATAAAGACATAAACATTCAGAAACCACAGAACTGATAATTCACTGTGGAAAGCAAATTTTTTCCTTGTGGAGAAATAGTTTCACTCTGCCCAAGTTCAAGACATCAAAACACAACAGTGCTGCTGCTTTTAGGAAAACTAACGTGGAGGACTTTATTACAGTGATTAAAACACTGGTGTGAAGAAAGCTTGAAGTCTCTGAGAGTTCATTTTTACATCATTTTGGGATAAATGGAAACCAATGGCTGGATAAAAGGGAGGAAAAATGATATCCATCTAAAATACTGCCTGCTTTGGGAAAAGGTTAGCAGAAACATTAAGTATATACATTTTGCAGATAGATAGATAGATAGATAGATCGATCTTTATTGTCATTGCACAATCATATATGGTATAATAATGCAACAAAATTAGGGCTCAGTACGATGCAGGGGAGAATAGAAAGCATCGTGCAACCTGCTAGCTGAATAGCCAAGTCCCTTATAGATGGCTGCAGCCATGTCTCTGATATGAGAAAAATGCAGCAGTCACGGAAACACGTGTTGGATGCGATGTGCAGGTGCAGTTCATCGATTTTGTTAGTTATAGACCTGTTGTTGGAAAATGCTGGGAGGCGGCGGCTTAAAGAGTAAAAATAAAGCTTAAATATATTATGCTAAACATACAGTACCACTGGTATGGTGCAAATATGGTACTTCAAACATTTTGAATACAAATATATTCTTTCTGCAATCTAAAATATGTATGGTGACAATTTAAGGCAATTCCGCTTTTGCTGGATAGTACTGTTAAAGTTGATGATGAAATTCTCATTGAATTTAAAATAGCTGGTAAAATAACATGCAAGATTCTAGATATCCAAAAGCTACTAAGCATCATAAATCAAAGCCATAAAGAGGTCATATTGTTAAGACCCAGCATCTCTAAGTGTAGCAGAAATGAACTTCCTTTGCTTTCTAAATTATTGTCAGGAGAACGCAGCTTGGCAGATGCTGTGTTCATCCACAGATACAAGGATACAGTACTGGTGAGTCTGTTATTAAATATATGAATAGCTGATCCCTGATAAGACCTCTATCTGGATATGAGCCAACATCTAGGATACCACACACGTGAATAAAGGCACTACGAAAACAAAACTGGTCAGGTCACTGATTTGAATTTCCTAGGCTGGTTGGGAAATGTGGGTGCACAAAATAAAGATTTTCTCCTCAATTACCAATACCACTTGAAGCAAGATGCTGAAGCTCTAAAAGCTCCAGTGGAGCTACTCAGGAGTCACAACCCTGTCTTCTGCAAATTACATTCCCACTCAACTAAACTGCATTTTTATTTCCTTTAGGGGGAAACATTTTTTGTTGCCGATTATGCTTCTTTCTGCTGACTTATATGTTTCTAATCAACATATTTTGTATATCATGTTGGATGACATTTTTAACAATTTCCATTACCTTTAGCCACTAACACCACTTGGGTTAGGATTAGGGAAAGGTTAGATTTAGGCATACAAACCACTTGGTAAAGGCAAGGAAGTTGAGGTTTAGGAATAAAAAACATTGTTAAAGTTAGGGAAAGGTCAAATTTAGGCATAAAAAACACTTTACAGTAATTGAACGTAATACATGTTTTGTGCGTTTGCAACAAACCAGCACCACCTTTGCCTTGCGCTGGACTCGAAAATACATTCCCCTCGAGATGTAAATGAGAATGCAGTTTAGTTGGGTGAGAATGTTATTTTCAGGAGACCGGGCTCAGAGTCAAGCCCTCTGAAAACGTTGTTTATGTGTGCATGTATGCATATGTAAATCTGCCTGTTTGTCTTAACACCACTACACTATGCTATTATGACTGAGGCAAGTCAACCTACACAGATAAATGAGGTCAAACACTATTGTGATGCAGTCTTTGATCCAAACAGCCGAGACTATCAATGTCTTTCATGAAAGACCGATTAAATGTTCACTGCAGAAGTGTGAACACACGGAATTAGCTTGCAATAGTGGGATAATGTTTTCAATAGACTACATAATATGGGAAAATCGACAGATATGGTCATACAGTATTTCAGGGCTTATCTGTGTTATTGTAAAGGGGATATGGTGTTGCATGCACCAACTCCTAAATGGAAAACTCAGGTGTCCTCATATGAACGGATGTATTTCATCCTCTGAACATTTCCTTTTTTTTATGTTTTGGGCTTTTTATTTATTTTATTATTTTTTCTTTTTTTGTAAATTTGTTTTTGTAAATTTTCATATAAGTTTTTTTTGTTACAATTTTTCCTGTAAATTTCTGGTAATTGTATGTTAGTTTTTTCATTAATGTAAAATACATAATTATGAGAATTATGAATTTCTTTTACTATTTTTTTTTGTAATTTTATGGGAATACTGTTTGCTTTTTTTCAATTCTTTTCATGCCTCTGTGCCGGTTAGGCATGTGGCAGGAGGCATTATGTTTTAGGGCTGACCATCCATCTGCATGTCCGTATGTCCATACATATGTCCATTCATGTGTCTGTTCATGTGTCTGTCTCAGTCTTGTGAATATGATATATCAGGATTGCCATGAGGGAATTTCTTCAAATTTGGCACAATCTTCCATTTGGACTTAAGGATGAACTGATTTGATTTTGGTGGTCAGAGGTCAAAGATCAAGGTCACTATGTCCTCAAAAACATATTTTTCGCCATAACTCTAGAATTCATACACTAATTATGACAAAGCTTCACACATAGATGTAAACTGCAACTTGCCAGGTTGATGGAGGCATGCAACTGTGAGGCAGTAATTATTGTTTTGGCAATTTTCTTGTCTTTCTTTACAAGGATACAAGGATACAAGGATACAAGGATATTTATTCGTCATTATACAATAGGTTGTATAGTGAAATTAAAATGTGGTTCCCTCTTTAAAACGTATTTTGGTAATTTGCAGCAGTTTTTGAACATTTTCCTTATTTTGTGATTTAATTTTAAATATATAGTGTTTTAAAAAATTGAATTTGCTCATGTTTCAAATGATTAATTTGGAGAAAGGAATGCTAGAAATAGTACATTTTAAACTGCAATAATAATATTACAAGCTATACATTCTGACCAGATAAATCAATGTCAACTTGAACCTGTGCAGTTAGAATAGTTGAAGTGGCATACAGGTGGGGATTATTTGCAGACGAAAAATTGTCCCTGGTTTGTACTACTGTATAATCAATCTTCCACTGAATTTTCCATTGTATACTGAATGGCATGAAATGGAAAAGGCAGTGTAGATACCTAACCAGCTCCAATAAGCACTACAGGGATAACAGCACGCTGAAAAAGCCACCATTGCCCCAAGTTTCTTCCTAAGTGGCCCAGTAGAGGCTCAGATATGCATAACAGGTGAGTCCAATCCATATCCCTTCCCTGATGTTCAATCATGGTGGACAGTTAATGATGTGATGGTGTTAAATTATACACATAGTACCTCTCAAGAGATATCTGTGGCTGTAAATGTGTTTCTTCCTGTCTCTTGCTCCAACATGTCTTTCACATTGCATCCTCATTCCCAATCTTCTCTCGCTTTCTTGCTCTCCCTGCCTTTCTCTTGCACATTACTTTGTAAATAAGATGTCTCCATTGCCCAAATTTCTCTCTCTCTCTCTCTCTCTCTCTCTCTCTCTCTCGTCTTGTTACACATTTTTCTTTCTGGCTTTTTGTCTCTTTTACATTTATATATCTTTGCCTCACTCATATGCTTTTTTCCTCTCTTATCTTTTTCTCTCTCCTCCATGGAGTTATTTCAGTGCCAGTCATCTTGTCTGAAGGGCAACAAAAGAGCCTGGGAGCCTGAAATCGATTACTCTCTCAGGCGGACAGTACAGACACCTTCTCAGCTGGTATCACCCACTTCCATTACTGCCAATCCCCCCTCTCTCTCTCTCTTTCCCTCTCTTTCTCTCTCCCTCGCTCTCTCTCTCTCAAAACTATTAATCTATCCCTATCTTTTATATATATTTCTTTATTTTTCTCGTCATCCTCCCCCCTTCTCTCATCTCTCGTCTTCCCTTACTTTCGCCTTCTGTGTTAGGTTCTGAGTGGAATTCAGTGTATAATACTGGGGGACCATTTTCACTATGGCAGAGCAAAAGATGGTGTGTGTGTGGATGTCATTGTTTATATCTGTGTGCTTTTATGAACATGTTTGAATGGACATTTGTGTGCCTGGAACATGCCACCTAACTGTCAAAATCCCACATTGTCCTTTTGTTTAGTTTCTTATCTGACTGTACTGGTGCGCACACTGGTGTCCACAATGTGGCCCAGACATGGGTCACACATTACAAGACTCTTCACTTGTACTTTGATTGTGAGAGGTCTCGACACCCCACAGTCTCACATAAACAAATGAGAAAGATGACAGGTTTTCACACGGCTTGATTGTGCCAGATGGCGCTGACATGGAACAGCAGCTTGCCATTTTTGTTGCCTGTGCATTCATTTGTGCAGAGAAGAGAGCGAGGGCCAGAGAATGGCTGGGGAGACATAAACATTGTGCATTGTCTGTTCTGATTCCGTTAAAGTTCCCACCTCTTCCACTAGTTTCTTTGTGGCTCACAGCTCTCAAAGCGTGTCCTCATAGACTACAAAACACTACAAAACTGGTGCACATGTCCTGATAAAATCAGACATGATAGAGGTGTCTGGGAAGGCTCGAGGATGCTCACATGCTCACAATCAACAAGAGGCAGGAATTACTAGCAGAAACGATGAGGCTCTGACATGAGGCACAGCCAGCTGATCTGAAGAGTTCATTTTTCTTTGACTTGAAACCATCTGGCCACACTTCATCTGAACCGTTGTTGAAGGCCACAAAACAACAGAGGCAATCAGCGGCCATTTAGGAAGTACAAGCTAGAAGCTAGTGTCCATTTAATTGGAAAAGACAAACAACAGGCCATCAACATAGATTTTCATGCTAAAAAGCTAGCAATATGCTCGCCAGTATGTTCATTCACTTTCACCATCACAGTTGCTGCTGTTTGTTTAGCTTTGGCACTCCTAGACTATATCATATGATTGGTTTGTCTAATCTACCCATTTTTATAAATGCCTGTTGCTTTAATGGTTTGAACCCAATAGCCCAGGCTCTGTTTTGTGAAGCTACAGAAACAAAATCTACAGTATGGATGGGAAATAGTCTGTGGTCTCACAAACTAAGTCTACGTACCTGCTTTATGGCTGCCACCACTTTGTAGGTGGAGGGTGGAAGGAGAATCTGTCTAAAATCTCGTGAATCCTTATCTTTTTTTCCACCAAAATTTCACCAGTGATTTATAAGTGTGAATTTTAACATACTAAAGTGAAATCTGCAAAAGTCGATTGGCCCTGGGCCACTGGGTAACTGTTAGCTGGCTGGCTCCAGGCTTCAGTTGAGGCCCAGTAGCTACCATCTGGCCAGCTCCAGACCTCAGCAATAACCCAAAAGATACCATCAGGCCGGCTCCAGGCTTCAGCAGAGCCCCAGCAGCCACCTTCAAAATGGCTACCAAAAAGATATGGAAGAACTGAAGAGATGGAATGAGGAATTAAGGAAATCGGTGGAGTTCAAGGGACAACAATTGGAAGACATGACAAGTAAGCAAGACACTTTAATGGACATGATAAAAGAGATTAAGGAACTGAAGAAGCAAAATAAAGAGAAAGATGCAAGGATTGCACAACTGGAAAGTAGATTATCTGATGTTGAGCAATATACTCATATGAATGATGTCATTGTTACTGGTGAATGACCTCCGTCATTCACTGCTGCAGGAAAGTCCAGTGTCGAGGGATCAGTGCCCAGTGACCAAGATGTGGACACAGTGGAGCAGCAGGTGGTGGAGTTTCTCCAGCACAAGGGAATTAACATAAATAAGGAAAACATTGAAGCTTGTCACCCTCTGCCTCAGAAAGATAAAAGCAAACTGACAAACATCATCATCATAAGGTTTGCAAATAGAAAATTTAAAATCAATCTTCTGCAACAAGGGAGGATGCTCAAGGGAACAAATGTTTATCTTAATGAACATTTAATCAAGAACAATGCCGAAATTGCTAAAAGAGCTCGGTACCTACGCAAAGAGAAAAAAAAAAAACAAGCAACATGGACTTCCAACTGTAGAATTTACATAAAGCTAAATGGTACACCTGAGCAGGCAAAAGTGCTAATGGTCAGGAGTTTGAAAGACTTTGAAAAAATTGCATAGTTATACTCTCTTTGTCTTGTGTTTTTACTATGTGTTTTTAGTTTAAGTTTTAGTGATCTAACATATATTCTGAAAGTCTTCACTGACTAAATGTCTGTTAACCTCCCAAAAAAAGGACTTAAAGTTGCCCATTTGAACATCTGTAGTTTGAAAAACAAGGTAAAGCAGTTGAGTACTACTATGATTGAAAATGATCTACATATACACTCCTGATCAAAATCTTAAGACCAGCTGAGAAATTGCAAGAATTTACATTTTGCACTGTTGGATCTTAACAAGGTTCTAAATAGAGCTTCAAAATGCAAAAAGAAGAAATGGGAGTGAGACAAAAAAAAAAAAAAAAAAAGCA
>OMLB01030944.1:3781-14365 GCA_900302555.1 Myripristis jacobus | reverse complement strand
TTTAAAAAATTATATAAAATTCTTAAAATTCCCTATTCATCTTTCAGGGAGGACAGAGTATTATAGTGTGAGTTCAACTGCAAGTCACCCTTCCCAGTTAACCCATAAGCCTGATATAGACACACACAAGTGACTTTCTTTTGATATCAGTGTAATAGACTTCACGCTGGGCTTTTCAGGAATCATTCTGTCTCATTTCTCAAGGCTTTGGTGGATTCATGCTCTCCGCCAAGACCACGCTCCAAGAAAGCTATTTCTGTATTTTTTGATGTCCTTGAGTTTGACATCTTAATTCCACTAGATGTTTTGGAAGGGCTCATCACTATTTAATTGCTCATGGGACGCACTTGTGACTCAGTGTAACGTGTTCTGATTCACCAGGATGGATTTTATGAATATATATGGGGCTCTGCAATTTTTGTGCACTTGATAATATGCTTTGGGGCAAGTCTTACTTTTGTGAGGAGAGGTTTTAACTATTGTTTCGCCAAAAATTAACTAAAAATATAATGCAATTCTTATTTCAAATATGGAGAGAACAAATTGGAAGTGTAAAATAAGGTATTTATCATGAATTTCATAGATGCCAAGTGATTGGTCTCCATTATAAATGAAACGTATTCATATAAACAGAACTTTGAAGATACAGAGCATAAGTCAGGATCCCAGAGAGTCTAGACACTTGTGGCAATGATGTGACAGATGTATGAAGAACCTTCTTGATGATTCACTGAACAATCTGCAGGCATTATCTTTGAGGTGATGGGGGAGGCGCTGTGTCACTCACCCCAGCGTCTATAAAGACTGGATGACAGAAATAAGCTGTGATATTTAAAGATCAGCATCCTCCAGCCGATCGCATACCTAGGTGTGGATAGAAATCTGATTGAACCATGGTGATTCTTGCAGTTTGTGAATGAGGGATGCATGGCAGTATGAGAAAAGAGAAATGATGGTGACTCCTCCTGAAATATTTCATAACTGAAAATGATCTAAGATTATTTCCACCAGTCACAATGAGTCTCGCATGTGCAGCAGGTTAACAAGGGGCCTGGTTCGGCTGTTATCTTGTAATACTGTGAACACCTATAGACCCAATAGTGGGAATGGTGCTAGTGTAGAACAGTTTAACACTTAGCCCTTAAACCTTTTCTGTCAGTGACGTGATGTGAGCCTCCACCCACACATCTGCTTTAAACATGGAAACACTTGTCACGAATTTGAGTTCTGGTATCTGTCTTTAACTACATTTTGCGTGTTTGTGTGTATAAAAGTAGCCCATTTCTCTCAGCTATCTGTGGATGTGTATGTGCATATGCTTTATTTGTGTGTGTATTGGCGTGTGTGTGTGTGTGTGTGTGAGTGTGTGACAGAGAGAGGTTCTGGTTAAGGTCAAATGCCAAGGCTGATCCAAACAATCTGCAGCAGGGCTGTGCTGCAACTGTGACATGTGTCAAGTCTTATTTATTATCAAAATGTCAGGCTGAAGGAACATCAATCCACTCATAGAGGTCAATAGTTCACGTCAGTACAGAATTTGATTCAGATTTCAATTTTAAGTTTGGAGGCACTCGCATTTGTAAAAAGTATTAGGTCTGAAAGAAAAAAGTGAAGTCTAGTACAGTAAACACCTGAGCAGATGTTTGCTTGGTGACCCATTGTACATGACCAACAGTATGATTTATGGCTACAGAACATAATATCACAGGGTGAGTATGGTGTCATTATCATCACAATTACAAGCAATAAAAAGAGTGAACTCACTTAATGTTGTCAAATTTGCACATGTAATATCATGAAAATAGTGATTGTCCTTTATCAATGTCATATCAGATTTCTTTTTATATATTTTTTTTTATTGGCAAACAATACATGATAATAAAATATTAAGACGTTTTTTAAAACCTATCAGTGTTCTGCCCTGACAACATCTCACTTCTGAACCTTCCCTTCCTCCCACAAAGAAAACTGCTCTCTGCCATTGTTACTGCTGTTATACTTTTGCCTGCATGTTTTTACTCACAACCAAGTTCATAAAAGAAAACTGAGAGGTCAATTTCAGGCATATTCACCCACAGGGTCCCATACGGACCTGAGGTCTGCCATACTCCTTTTATTTATTGTAATTTTATTGTCAAACTTCATTCTGGCACTTTAAAGCGACAGAATGCAGCTGTAGCTTTAAGAGGAGAAGGGAAGGAAACGACTGGATCGGTGGGCAGGTGGCTGTGAAGGTACTTTGTAAGGCGTACTAAATAAATGTTTTATAAAGGTTATGGGTCTGAACTAAATCTGGATCCCTGGCAAATGCACTTCAACAACCCATCAACAATGGGAATTTTGCAAGGAAGGAGTGCCATTCGGTGATTTTGGGGGGAAAGTCATTTTTGTCTTTTTTTTTTTTTTTTGGACTTTTGCAAGGTCTTACAGTGTTTTTGTACACTTTGTGCCAGATGCAGACCTTGACTTATTACGTAATGTATCACCTCTGTAGCAATCCCGTAGGAATTGCAACATGGTGATAAGTTATCTTCCTCTGACCCCTCTCACCCTTCCCGTCCCCTCAAACTACAATGTCCTGGGATTAAAACAAACAATGAAGTCACATTTTCACAGTAATGGATTAAACTGGCTAATAGAACAGACATAAAAAAATGTAATAAAGAGGTGATACATTACCAACTAAAAGACACTTTCCTCTCTGAGTTTTGTTTAAAAACTGGTGTTGATCAGCTAATATATTATCCCCACTATGATTGGTTTGGATTTATGTTATGGGGCACTAAATATATCTCTTATTTCCTCTTTAAACACTGTGTAGTGCTGCTTAAGTCAGTTTTCATGCTCCACCCCTATCCTCAGATTCCAACCCATCAATTACACGCGGGGATAAACGGCTTCCTGCACAATGCACAATTAAGGTGATGAATATGTAAATCAAGGCGTGTCCACCTTCACATTATGATACACAAATTCTGACTCTGACTTAACTCCATTTGTATGCTTGTTTCTTTGTGCATCCAAAATCCTGAAATGCACTCTCATTGGTGTTGAATTCAAAATGGGAAAATCTGCATACTAATAAATGCAAAAGACATCAAATACACACCGATGTGGTATGGTATAAGATTTGGTATTTAAGCCTATTTGACAATTCTCCACAAATAAGTTATTAAGATGTGTGAGCCAGATTGCACAGCCAGGGTGTCCGGGGATGTTTTTTGGGATACGTCACTTCTCTGTCTTGTGCTTTGTGATGTGTGTGTGTGTGTGTGTGTGTGTCAAATTACATAAGCATTTATACATAATCTATTTGCCTGACACTGATGAACACAGGTACATGATCAGGGAGAGACTGCAGTGTGTTTACTCACTCATCTTTGATATAAAATGTATTTTTAATATGAAAATATTTTAAGTGAGTTTGCATATGTGGAATCTGAATCCTTTACATTATAGCCAACATTGAGCATGTACAAATGGTCGTAAACAGTGAACCAAATGCTTTCAAACAACCCTACAACATAACAATAAGCACATACAAGGATAACTTAAAGTGAAGCTTGTTTAGCATGCTCTCCAGATCAATGAAGTTGCTGCAAACTGAAATTTGTGTTTGTGACAAAAAGCCTTTCTTAAGTCCCTATCAGCCATTTCAACCAAGCCAGTTTTGATGATGCGGCTGTTGCAGTGAGTTCCCACAGTGCAGTAATGCAGACAGACACCAAATATCCACCATCCCTTTGGACAAACACACAACCACACTTTCACACTTTCATGCACTGCTCATCCCTCTCTCTCTCTTTGTCTTTTTGGTGTGTGTGTGTGTGTGTGTGTGTGTGCGTGCGTGTGCATGTGGGACTGGATTTCTGAGTTTCGACAGAATTTTTTTAGGTCTTCTGAGGTTTTTCCCTCTCTCTTATTGTGGAATGTTTCATTAAAGAACATCAAATGTCTCTCTTGCTCTGTCTGTCAGCGCTGCCTGCCTTAATAGACATTCCATCCCACTTTCTTCCTTATGTAACACCCACCGTCCCTCATTTCCTGCACTACTGTGCTAAGATGTGACAAGACCGACAAATGTCAATGTCTTTGTATGCATGCGTGTGTGTGTGTGTGTGTGTGTGTGTGTGTGTGTGTGTGTGTATGTGGAGGGGGTGGTTGTGTTTGTTGCTGAGATGTGACAAGAAAGTCAGACATCAACTAAAAGGTTATATGGCCAATCAGCCTCAAACATGGCTGAGAGGTTCCATGACAACAAATCAGCAGTGATGATGAGGGCTGGTACTTAAAGGCAGCCAACAGGGACTGCGTGTGTGTGTGTGTGTGTGTGTGTGTGTGTGTGTGGTTTGCCATCCGAATAGATGTCTCTGCTGCCTGTCACTCTGATGCAGACCTACATCAAACTGTTTTCCTTGATGACTGGTGACGAATACATTGACACGTTCTAACTAAACGCTTGGTGGGCAGTCACACATTCTGCTGCTGGCTTTGGTTATAACGCCGTTTGTTGTTTTTGCCCTAACGGAAAGTAGGTTCCCAAGTTTCACAGTCATTAGTCATTTTTTTTTTCCTTTTAGAAAACATTTGGAATTTCCCTTGCGTAATTTCTGCCCTCACACACTCGCAGAGCATAAATAAACAAAAAGTTGGTACAGTCGTTTTGCACAGCTCAGTGCAAATTACAGTGGAAACTCATTTATCTGGAGCCGCTGGGAATAGAGGCTGTTAAGACGGCTGAGACTCGTTCACTCATTCAAACGCTCAGATACTAGGCCAGAGTATACTCTGCTGTATACCATTTGGTAGGCACTTGGGTTTGTACAGTAAGAGTGTACAATTAAGAACGGTTTACCCCAGTGGGAACTGAAACTCTGGCTCTGGCACTGTAGTGGTTTGATAGTATAAACTAAAATATTATCCTTTACTCTTTACTCTTTTGTCTAATTTCACACTATTCATCATTTTGCTAGTTCTTATGTTGCCTAAAAACCATGCTGGCTCCTGTACAAGTGTAGCTGTCCAGGGATCAGCTGGGTTGCAAATCAACAACCCCAATATCTGGACTCACCACATGATGTGAAATATGGCTGCAAATCCATAAGTGCCCTTTTTATCCCACAAATCACACAAAAGTCATTAGGATGCATTTGCACAGCAGCATGTTTTGTTCATTTGGGGTGTGCGGCATTCAGATAAATGAGCTTCTGTTGTTTCTCTTTATTCATAATTAGGATTATACCTATAAGGCATTAATCATGAATTCCCTTAAACAGCCGGCCTCCACTTTGTGTTACACTCCCTCCCCTGAGTTCCTCCTGTCCTCAGACACCCTGGCTAGGTAATTACTGGAGCCTGGAATAGGCTGGGGAGTAAGACATTAATGCAGTTTAGTTCCCTATAGTTGAATGTGCTGTAGCGAGCCATCTACTTTCAATTACAGTTGCATGACACACTCCACTTACACACACACGTGTGCACACACATACACACACACACCTCCTCTGTCAGTCCCATGCCTTCAAGTAATCACATTGCCAGTGCGCTGTCTGCCACAGCAGTGTCGCTCTGATCAATACGGCTGCTAGCAGCCAGGCTAGCAGCGCAGTGCTAAGTGTCATGGTGGATTCTGCAACTGCCCCGAGTGTTACTGTGTCCACATGAGCTAAATCTATTTAGGGAAGTCAATCGATGACCTGCTGAAGCCTACAGGCAAAACATTCTCATTTCTTGAGTTTGCCTGTAAAGTCTTTCTACTGAATATGTAAATAAATTCATGATCATGTTTTTTTTTTTTCCCCCAAAGAGTGTGGATTTTCTTTTGCCTGGATTTGAACATCTGCTGTTATTGAAACTGACACACTGAAGAAACCCACCATAAACGGCAAAGCCTTGTCCAGCACAGGATCCACTGAAGCTGCTTCCTAGAGTCATCAAAGACAGCAAATAACTATACATCATCCCTCTTAACAAACTCCGCTCAGCTCCGAGTCTTAGGGCCTGACTGTCTGCCATGATGGTTCTCCTCCTTCGTTCAGACCTCTTGTCAGACTGGTATGTCGCACACACTGCCCAGTAGCAGCTGGAGCTTTTGGCTGCAGAAATCAAGCATCAGAGCAACAAGAAGGCAGTGTGGATCATTGCTGGTGATTCACAGCAAGGATTTGATTTTTTATTTTATTTATTTTTTTCTGACAAGACCACTGTTTTTTTGGCAAACCTTTGTGTATAGTTTGGTGTGGACCACAGCCCACTATTTGACATGTTCACACCTGTGAAAAAGTCCATGCTTTACTTCCCAGAAAGCTGTTAAAGTTTGAGCCAAATGATGATGTGTTTTGCTTTTAAAAAGTAATCGACAGGTGAATTTCACTGGGTGTCAATGCAAATTGATTTACTGATTTTTCTGGAGTTGTGATATTTTTGTGATCATAACTAAGTTATATGCCTGATGTCAGTTTACTGAGACATAGTTATAGTAAACAAAAGAAATTAAACTACACCCGAAACTTTGAAGGTGGAATTATTTCACCTGATCTGCTATATATAAGCACTATCAAGTGATTTTTTTTTTTTAAATTACATAAATCACAGCGTAGTCATGGATTATTCATGATAAATCAAATATTTAAAATGCCTAAATTTACTTGCTTGCTGACATATTCCCCAGTATGATCTGATGTTTTTCAGTCATCGCTGATGGGCCAACAGTCCATGGAAATTCATGTGTGTGTGTGTGTGTGTGTGTGTGTGTGTGTGAGTCAGAATGTGATTTTATGCCACTTACCTTTTGGCAAGGACCTCTTCAGAAGTATTTAGAGTGTTTACTGCTCACCCAGTGAAGAGTCTTTGCTAGGGTGCTGGAAACCATCCAAATCATCCCTGAAGAAGATCTATGCACACGTAGATCTGTGCAAGGTCTACAGGACCTTCATCAAAGCATATGGAGTGTGTGAGTGTGATGCCTTCAAAACTTAAAACTGGATCTGATAGATGTAAATCGCATAGATCTAAATGTGCTGATGATATTTTTCCACTGCAGCAGGAAACTGAAAAAAATTCACTTATAGACCAGAAACTGCATCAAAGACTGTGCAACCAGATTTGGTCTCTGTTCCATTAGTTTTGGATTTTGGCTTCGGTCTAAGCAGAGCTAAGCAGGCTAAATGCAGTTAGCTCAGGGTCTAGTCAAGAATGAAAATCCCTATAGATTATAAAATACTTCTCATGTGTATTAAGCACCCTCTTTGCTATGGGAATACAGCATGAGATGTGATTTTAGAATAGAGACAGAGAGACTATCTCTGGAGGTAAACGATAACAATGTACGTTGGATTTTTCTCGCTTTTCACTTTGTCAAAAGCACAGGAGGAGGCCTCGATGTGTAGAGAGAAAGAGAGAGAGCAGAGCATTTTCTCTCCATCTGTATTTTCTTCAAACTTGAGAGGGAATGAAAAGGAAGGCAGAGAACAGAGGAAGCAGAGGGATAAATAGGGAAAAAAGAAACTAGGATGTGCAGATAGAGAGAAAACCAGGAGGAAAATAGAAACTGAGAGAAAGAGAGGCTGAGTGAGAGTAGGAGGGAGAGGCGGAGAAGTAAATAGGCCTCAAGAGGGTATCCAAGAGTGACAGGCCACGGCTAGGACTGAACTGCACTGTGGGTAAATTGTCAAAACATTTACTGGTCCACCTGGCAATCCTCCACCCACCTCTCATGTTCTCTTTTCTCTGTCTTTTTTCCTTTCTCTTTTTTTTGCGCGTGTTCAAGGCCAAGTGAACAAAAGAGATACCCGCCTTTAAAGAAGCTTCCCACAATGTGGTGCAGTGCAGGAAAGTAAGGACAAAGTAAGAGTAAACAGAAAACAACACCGTTTGTTTCACATCAATGCAGTTCAAGGATCATTTGTTTCAAACCTGTAGTTCATTTCATAAAACATACCTCCCAGTGTACAAGGGCAATTAAATATTATTTTATCATGTTTACTGCACATATATAAACCTTGAACCTACAGGCCCATTTAGGGGGGGGGCTTCGAGGCAGAAGTGGAGGAAGCGCGCTAGACAGCAGTGGCCTGTGAGGTTATTAAATATAACAAGACAGACAATATAATATTTTTAAAAATTTCTTGTTCTAGACTTGCTCATAGACCAGTCTCTCTTGAACCACTGGCTACGCTGCGCCCACAATTTTTCCAATGGTGCTGCTCCATTGTGTCCGTATCTGTAAGCTTCCTGAAAACTTGCAAAAATATGGAAGAATTGAAACCAGACTACAGACAGAAGGCTCCATCCATATCCATATCCGTGTTTAATGTTGAGTATAAATGAGCCTTAAGCTTAGTTACATATTTAATTTGCGTAATGTACTTTGGGTAGAGCAGGAGTCAGGAGCCCCTTATCCCTGAAGAGTCATTCTTTTCTTACACACACACACACACACACTAGGGTGTGCATATCCAACCCATCAGGTCCCAGACAAAGATTTAGAAATTCTGTTTGGGTTGGGGTTGGGTTTGGTCATGTTGATGTTGTTTTAGTGAAAAATTACGGACCTACTGTCTGTTCTGGCCAACTTCCTGTACAGTGCTGGAGTTTACGGGACAGCACTGAAGGCAGCACGTAGGCTGTTTCAGGTGGTACATGTAACCTAGTGATGGAGGACAAGCAAAATCTTGGGCTCGGGTCGGGTTCGGACACCAAAGAAGAATGCCTGTCGGGTTTAGTTTTGGCTTGGTTACTGTGCTCCTGTCTCGGGTCAGGTTTGGACAAAAATATGTGGCCAGATCTGCTCTCTAACACACACACACACACTGAACTGCTGCTTAGCAAAATAAAACAAGCACCAAAACCAAATCACCAAAACAGCAACTACATTAAGCTTGTGTGAAGTCATTAAAATTTTTAATCTGAATGTATTCATTCATTCATTCATCAGTTTATTCATTATTCATCATCAAATGGACATTTCTCAATGAAAAACAGTTTAAAACAGATGTTCATGAACAGATATGATGCATCCCTGTGGCTGCAGTCTTACTGTATTATTTTTCTTCATACATTTACATGTGTAACCAAAACAAGCAGCTCATGTCCCGTCTATGAGGCTGGTAATGTTGGTAATCAGTGACTGGGACAGGATCAGGCAAAGTGGGCACACCAAAAAGGTTAATTGCAGCAAAAATTAATCCCTCAAATTCTTGAACCTCACAGACAACTGATACTTAACAACGTAAGATCATCCAAGGGTGGAATTGCCCTTTAATCTGTAATGCACATGGCCTGTGGTCGGGTCAGATCACTGCAAGCAAATCCTTCAGTGTTGATTTAGAAACATATTGAGGAATGTCCCATTAAAAGGTTTTGGTCTGATAACTGCATTCCCATATGACCAAATGAACCAAACCAAGACGGAAACAGCTCCAGGGTTGGATGTAAATGCTCAGAACTAAGTAGCTGTGAAAATGCCCTCAGACCGTCTGACAGGGTGGAGCTACGTGTTATCTCCTGACTCTATCGATGAAACGCTGAGTGATCGACGAAATGAAGCTGAGGACTTGTTCTGCTTGTTTGCACCAGGTTGAAATGGTAGGATCAGCCCTGCAGCCATCATTACTGCACGACTCCCGCCATGACCTTCAAATCAAAAAAACCATCAAACTGCGAAGAGTGGAGTCATGAGATGTAGGAAAGACAAGTGTGACCCGAAAACATGTTAGTGACAAAGGATGGGTAACACTATGGTTCAGACGTGTGCATACAGACCTTGTATTGCCCTGAAGGGGTTATTTAGCAATAACGACCAGCTGGCCGTTCATCATCCTGCTTATTACACCGCTATTTATGAAAGCAGTAATTTGACAGAGAATATTAATTATATCCTTGATACAAAGTTGTCAGTCAGTATGTTATGGATATTATGGATTTGCCCCGACTGGCACTGCATCTCTAGTTGCAGATACTTTTCAGATTTACTGTGCACATTCATGACTCCTAGAGGAACAACTGTGGTGATTTCAGTTTAGTTTTGAAATTATTTTATTAGCTATCAAGACTTTGAATGGCTAGACTCACTGATTACATTAGCCTTTTGTCTACATTAATATGATATAGTCCACTCTGTTGCTAAAATGGGTTTTTTTCCCTGATCATATGCTATCTTGTAATTTCTTTCGATATCCATGATGTAATGTTGTCGTTATGCAGACTGACATGTCAAACCTTTTTGAAGTGGTCATCCATAACAAGAGTCACTTATTCATAATGATGGTCACTGGTCAGACTCATCGAACTGCAGAATGCTGCGACTGACCAATCAGGCTCGAGGATTTAACACGGCTGTGTAATGAGTGATTTTATTGTGTGTGTCTGTGTTTGTTTTGCATGGCTTTTGCATGTATACAAGTGTATGTCTGTGTGGGTGTGTGTGTGCTGGAGCCTTGTACAAATATGTGTGTGTGTGTGTGTGTGTGTGTGCGCGCACGTCAGGCTGACTGATGGCCTTGCCCCTCCAGCCCAGTGTGTGTTGCCCTGGGAGACCCAGCAATAAACACACAGTCGTCCTTTGGCCATGAATCTCTGCCAGCC
>OMLB01030943.1:29972-41857 GCA_900302555.1 Myripristis jacobus | reverse complement strand
GAGTCAGAACTGAGGTATCATTAGATAATAAAAGAAAATCGTTAACCATGACCACCATATGGGAAGCATATCGGTCCAAATGGCTGAAAAACAACCTCAGAGAAATTAATGTTTGTCAAACCATTCAAAAATTCAAAAAAGAAAAAAAATAAACATAATAGTTGGTTCCAGGCTCAAGTGAAGCTTCACCCTTAAAAAAGAAAATCCTCAGTTGATGAATAATGGGAATGCGGTGAATGATCCCTCTTTTGTGCCTTAGTTCCTTGATGAGTTTGAAGGTAAACGGGATGAGCACAGCCCTCTGCAGACAACACAGATGTGTTAGCTAGTGCCAGATGGGGGGAGCTGTCTTCCTCTGTGCTTTGTGTGCATAGGACATCAAGTTCTGGGCTCCAAGGACATCAAGTTCAGTCTGCTGGAAAGTTGTCCCATTACCTTCCTTATAAGTTCTCATAGACCACATATGTCAAGTATCAATTCATTTGAGTTTTCATACAATAGCTAGGTTTTGATGACTATCCTCTGTTCTTGATAAAGTATCACAGGGAACAAAATGTAATCATAAGCAGTGGAAGTCCTGCTTTGTGGAAAAAAAATTATAAACTGTTAAGATAAAGTAAAGATGATGATTTGATGACACTTTTTATGTGTGTGCTTTTCTTATTGAAAGCTGGGAGTTACTTGGATTGACTTCAGAGTTTTGGCTCGTGGGGCAGGATTTAAAGTAGGTTGCATGCCTGTTTTCGGTTGGTCCCCACATCCCAAAACACTGTCCTTACATGACTCATACTGCTAGTCTGCTTTAATGAGCCAAAGTCCAAGGGAGAGAATAAATTTGCTCATTCATGGTCTCTGGCTGAAAATGTCTGGTAAGGTTTGACTTAGAGGGGAGAAAAGAACAGTGTGAGGAAAATTACTTTTATTTCTATATTTACCACTAGGTGTCACCCTTGATCCATCTGACAGCTGACATTGAGAGGCTGTACACTATTACAGTTTTACAGAATCCTATACACTGAACAAAACATAATCAGTTTTGAGTTGTGGATATGGCAATAAATGACAGATTGTTTTTCTTTTCCCATTTTGTTCCCTTTTGGTTAGAGAAATTGTTTTTTTAAAAAGAAATTAAACAAATAAAAAAGGCTGTGAAGAATAATTTAATTAGGAAAGAAAAGCAACATCACAAAATGTTTTCTTCCACATCTCTAAACTATCAATCACAGCGTCCTCCTCCAACATATACATTCCTCCTCATTATACATGCCAAAGAGTAGATCAGAGTTTGAGCAGTTTTATTTTTAACCTCTGCTGAGTAGACTGCATGGTTTGCCTTAAAGAGAGACCACTGATGACTGAAAGGTCATCCATAACAAGATTTGTAAAAGATAAGGTCACGCTTAGTTATGTTGTTAGTACAGTCATGATTTTATTTAATGGTCTGATGAACCAGTTAAGCTGTCTCCAGCCAATGTCACAGTCCGCAATACAAGGAAAGTGTCTGATGTATGAGCAGCATATATAGAATTAGAGTTACAGTCTAAATCACTTAATTTGACAAATGCAATCCATGAATAAGAATTTATTCTGCTGTCAAATCTTTTTTTTTTCTTTATACTTGTGGATTAAACAATCAAGTCTGCCCTTATTTCAAGTAAATGCATGCAGCCGACACTTCCAGTTTTCAGCCAACACTGCTCCCCATGCTCTCGCCGTCTCACACTCAAAATTTTTTGTTGGATTTTCCTGCGCTGACTTTCCAAAGTTCCCACCTCCTGTCTTTGTGCTCTGTGAGGTGTTTTTCTCTGTACACACATGTATGTGCTCATATTTTTCTTAGACCCGCCCTGTCTCTGGGAGAGATTTGAGATTTAAGCAAAATGTAAAAGCATGCATGCATGTGTCTTATGCATGATGAATGGATATCCAAAATCCTGGCAGTGTTCCCATCAGATTGCATGGCTGGTTAGTTAGTGGGCCATAGGATTAGTGTGGAGAAAGAGAAACATGTTATCACTATGTGGCACCACAAAAGATGGATGGGATGGTTGAGAAGGCTGCATGATGACCACACAATGTAATTCCTTCATGTGAATCTGAAATGAGTATGCCAACACAACATGAAATCAGATTCCATATGATGCATCGCATGCATTGTTATCAGATCAGCTTTAGATTAGCTGTTTGTTGTGCGGCTTCATCTGCACAACAATTCTCCCTATTAAATTAAAGTGAGCTCCACTGAAGGTTGGTATCAAATCCTGTTGTGACTCACACAGGAGCAGGGGAAATTATCATTAGAATGGAGGAGACAGACACTGGCTGCGGAAAGAAAAATACAAAGTGTGATGAACACGCAATATGAATGCACTTGTGCAGGATGAGGACCAAGCTAGCTCAGTCTGGGAAGTCCTGATGCAAGTTCTCACATAATGATTCACTCTTGCACCAGAGCTTCTTGCTCTTCAGGGAGCAAACTTTTGTTCAGTTTGAATGTTGTTGAATAAAATGAGTTAATAGAAACAGGCTAGGGAAAGTGTGTGATTTCCGTTTTTTCCTCAGCATGTCAGTTTGAATTGGCTTGATGCATGGAAACTCAAATGACGTCTGATCATTTCTAATGTGCAGT
This sequence comes from Myripristis jacobus, assembly GCA_900302555.1. NCBI lineage: Eukaryota > Metazoa > Chordata > Actinopteri > Holocentriformes > Holocentridae > Myripristis > Myripristis jacobus. The sequence goes on along the minus strand of OMLB01030943.1, from coordinate 39,228 downwards.
TATTTGATTTCCATTCTCGATTCCTTGAGAATCGTGACTGCAACATAATTGTAAGGTAATGTTGACACAGCGTTTGAATTAAGCTTAGCGCTGGAGGTTGTATGGGGGATAATCTGTTGTTGGGCCCACTTGGCACTGAGAATGAGGTTTCTGGTTAAAGGGAAGATGGAGGTGTGGTGAGCAGTGACGATATAGGTTGCAGCGAAGAGACAGTTTCCCAGGGGTAACAAGCTATCAGAGAGATGGTGGCGTGCGTGTGTCTGGCATACTTGGGGTCGTTGAGGATTAAAGGGAAGTTGGACTGAGTATGGTTGCATATGGAGGCAGGAGATCGGGGTCTTTGGTTTCTGGTTTCCAAACTGGCTGAATCAGCAGCACGATCATCCGCACCACACCACATCACATCGCCAGTACCCCATCTCTGATGTTGATCCAGCAAGTTGTTAACAGCGCTCTCTTTATCTCAACCTTCTGCTCGCTGGGTCTAGATAATCCACTGTAATATATAAAGCCATTTGAGGTGGTTTGCATGACTTAAAACTAAGGGTGAAGTGGGAGGACTATACCCACATTAATTTGATTTGATTATCAAAGGGTGATTTGATCACACCACGTTCTCTGCTGCTGTACAGGCCTTTTTCATTCTCAGTTTTCATCAATGGCACAGGGATCCTCTGGTCTAAATTGTGAACTGCATTGGGGCGCTGACATTAAATTCAAATGCCATTTCATCATTAAATGCAAACACAGTATTAACTTTCTTACCTTTATTCACCCAGTAACAGAATCCCCTTGGGGTCACATGGTAGAAAAAATAAATCCATATGCAAATGTGTACTCTCAGTTTACAATTATGTGCATACAGATTCATAAATTGTACCCTTGAATTACAAATCAACACCCTCAGATTTGTGAACTATACCCTGTACATCCTCCATCCCCAGTTCCAGATGCTTCCCCTCGGACACTGCCTATGCTTCCCTAAGCGCTCTGCAAGCAGGTGTAGAGCTCATTCTGGAAGCCATCCACCTCATCAATAAAACAATCAAGGATGATCACACACTCTACTGCACTTTTTATGTTGTGTTGTGTCTGACTGCCTTTTAATTGTGTGCTGTGATTTTAATGCACCCCAAAATTTAACTTTCTCATCATGGACTAATAGGTATTATTGTGTTGCACTGTGTGATCGATATACATTTAATGATTAATTTAATACTAATGTTACACAACATTATACATTGTATAATGCATGTATATTGTGCTTTTCAATCTCCAATTTCAATCTGAGGGTACAGATTTGTAAATCTTAGGATATGGTTTACTTTGAGGGGACGGATTCATTATTTAAGGCCACAGTTTAAAAATCTCAGGGTCCAGTTTATACATCTGAGGGTAGAGATTCATAATTCAAGGGTATGAATCTGTCTGTGCAGAATCACGCATGGGTTTATTTTTTCTACCATGTGACCCCAGGGGGGTTCCACAGGCCTACAGCAGAGACTGCGCTGACCACATAGGCCATTTCTTAGCGTTTCCACCTCATTTGGTTGCACTCACACTTTGCAACTGCCAATTACAACTGTAGTCCTCCACTGAGCAGCTCCTGTGGACCCGCTGTGGGTTACGCTCGCCCGCTCAGAGACACCTTGACATTAGCTTAAGAAGAGGAGAACTTTATTGGCGTACTTACCCTATTTTCTCAGGCAGTTTGTGAACTCTCCAGATGTAAGCCTATTGTTCTAGGTCCAGTATGGCCTAGCTAAGTTTACACCACCTCAGTTGGGAAGGTTGTGGTGTTCAAGCACTAGTCTATTTTAAAGTGTTTTTGTTCATGTATAAGTGCGAGTTTGCATGCATATACAAAAAAAAAGAAAAAGAAAAATCATAGAGGTCACTTATGACATTTTTACAGCCCGGAAAAAAAATATTAAACTCTTCACAATTCCACTACATGCTATATATGTGGTATTTCTGTGAAAACTCAGGGTTGGGTTATGGATGTACAATCATGGGACACACAGCAAAGAAATGTAAAGACTATTTCAGCCTACCGTTCTCTGTCTGGTGGTTTGTATGAAAAGAAAGAAAGGCCATTGGCTCCCCCTCTGTCATCCAAACCATCAGCTGGAAGTCATTCATTTTTTTTCTTCCTCCCTGCCTTTTTCGGCTTGCAAAGGTCGCACTGCTGTGTTGTTTTTTCCCTCCTGGCAGGCCTGCCATGTGCTGCAGACGGTGCAAGCATGTGTATGTGTGTGTGTTTTTTCATGAAGTGTACATTTTGTATATGACCTGAACCTCTGGCCCACATGCGATTTGTGTGTTGTCGGTTGGTATTTTATGTGCATGGGATGTGTGTGTGTGTGTGTGTGTGTGTGTGTGTGTGTGTGTGTGTGTGTGTGTGTGTGTGTTTAGCTGAAACTTTGTCAGAGGGCCAGCACTCTGTCCCTGGCCCGTAATTACTGCCATTCCCTTCAGTGCTTTTTCTATGAAAGGTTATAATCACTTGTCGTAGTTTGCTACTGAACAAAACAGACATTCCATCTTGCATCTATTCACTCGTGGAGTTTTCAGCTTTCCCCTCAACCTTATTGCTCAGTTTTTACTCCACTTTGATTTATCCGTTAGTATCACAGAGATCATCTCTCTCCCCGCCTTTAGCTGTCACACGCTGAATCCCTTTGCTTTATTCTCTTACCCGCTCCTTCCATTCATGTTTTCGCCCTCTTTAATGGGAATAAAGTCTTTTTCCCATGATCCCATGCCCATTCCCTTAACCCCGGTCTTACTACCTCCTCCATGCTGCCGTCATTTTCTCTCCACCACTTCACTTAAGAGAATCGACTGGCTTTTTATGATCTGTTTCAAATATAGATCTGTAGCCACCATTATTGGCACACGCCTCAACCACAGACCCTCTCTCCTCTCCTCTCCTTGTCCTCCGCCATCTCCACCCGCTCTTCCAACCAGGCTTTAGAGCCTAGAAGTGGTTTTACAGGCGAATCACCACCTCCCCGTCTCTGCCGATCTATGTCTCATGCCCTTTCCTCACCACACACACACACACACACACACACACACACACACCCTCAGCCAATTGCCAGTAACTTCATTCAATTATTTCAAGGCTTTTCAAAGTGCTACCACCCTGCAAAGCCAGATGGATATTGGCACTTTCACAGACATAAAAGATGCCGTGATGTTTATACACACATACATGCAAACATTTTTTTTCTATAGATGATTGATGATAATGAAACCTATCCATAAATCCAATATAGGAACATACTTTGTATACCCCTATACCAGAGAAATTGTTGTAATCTATGTTACATCTAGTCATATATGCACCAAACATACATCCCCTCTGGATTTGGCACATTATAACAACATATTGTCCTCATATGGTCATATATGTGCACCCATACCTGCTCAGCATATGCACTGTAGCAGCTTGTGACTCAAAAAAAGGAAGCATGTGTCCACACATGAAAATGTGCCAAATTGAAATACATTTCATATATGGGTATTTAATATAACATATAGACATGTGTCTTATATGGAAATCCCCTATATATACACTCATATTACATTTCTTTATGGGAGTGCATAAGCCTGAAATAATTCAGACTCTAAAACCCTTACATTTTACTCTACTGATCCCTGAAGGGAAGAATCATAGAATAGCCTAATTAAAGCGCTGATGCTTTAACTAGCTGAAGGATGGTCTCTCTTATCACGGTGCCACACTACTGATACCAGTATGATCGCTCTTTGGCGGTGTGCACACTGTTAATGTCAGTTGTGGAGATGAACACACCAGTGGTTCTGTCTTTAGTCATGCCAGCTGCTGGAGAGTGTGAGTCTTAAAGGATGACAACCCCCATATCTCTGGAGCGGTGGCAAATGAAAGGTCACTGTGTCAATCAATAGACTGTTCTCCATTTGGATGGTTCTGCTTCAGCGGCTCAGACTAGTCAGCCTGCCGACTAGATTAACAGAAACGTCAGTAGCCACTAATCAGGGTGGAATGGAAGGAGGAGGATTTGACTGTAATGGCTGCGCTTATTGATGATACGTTCTTCAACCCTGCTGGCCCCGTTGGTGTGTCTTAACAAAGGCACGCTGAGCGGGCAAGCTCTGTTCAAACCCACAGTACTTTATTTTAAATTCTAGCTGAGATCCCCTGGTTTCCAAAGACCTGCTGAATTACAGGGGAAATCTGTATAAAATGTTGCATATAGAATATTTTGTATTTGATATATTGGTGCAACCACAAAACAATGGCATCTTGGGTTGCAATATTTCACTCAGTAAATGCATGATGTCACTTCAGTGAAGCCTTAAAGGGAAATTTTAAGGGAAAATTGGTCCAGTATATTATTCATCACTGACATTGCCATTGTCATCAATATGTGTCACAGATATCTTTAAATAGTCAATATCATCATCATCATCATCATCATCATCAATATTCACAATAGACCAGCCCCTCTTCTTTCTTCAGTCTCTGGCTTCGGTCTCATTTTGCCTCAATCAGGTTTTATTGTTTTTAGGCTCCATTAACAACACCACTTGACTTAAGTGGGTTCACACTTATTGTGTTTGGTGGGGGTCTGCTCTTAAAACACACACAAAGACACATACACATCCACACACACGCACACACACACACACGCCCACACACACAGTATACAGACTTGGAGTGATATCTCTGGTCAAATCAGAAGTTCAGCAGAATCGGTCTTACATTACGGAAACCACATGCAGAGCCAGTAAACTTAGTGTTTGGGCATGCTGGCAAACAGCAAGCCAGCGCAGTGTGTGAGTGACGTGAGAGCTCCGAGCGAGATCTGTATTTATCAGATTTGCTCTAGTCCAGCCCATGCTGCTGCTCTGCCAGTGAGCTCATTTTTACAACCTGCTGGTGACAAAGTCTGGTTTTCACTGCTCTATTAATAGGCATTTTCATTTCAGTCTGCACAAGCATGTTTTCCACAGTGCTCACTGCCATCAGTTTTGTGATTATGGCCTTTGACTGTTTTTGTTGGGCGCATGAGACACAGTATATCAGAAGCTATTATCTTGTATGAGAAATTTAATACTCCAGTGCATAATAACATGGCTGACATTTAGTTTCTGCACCACATGGATAAACAAAGACTTGAATGAGTTCTAATGCCATATGTCATCCACTGAAATAAGTAGGTCCTTGGTATAAAATTATATAATAATAACAATAAACCCCCTAACCCCCTCCCTCCCCCCGCTTTACATATGTTACGCCAGTGGTTTCCAAGTTGGGGTGCAGGGACCCTTGAGGGGCTTCCAGGTTGTTCACAGGAAAGTGAGGAACAAATTAATTTCACTATAATTCAATTTACCACCAAATGTTACAAAGAAAATGTTGGGTTTTTTTTTTAAATGTTGGTTTGTTGTTTTATTGGGGAGGTGGATGGACAATGTAAATTTTTCCACTTTGAATCTTAAGAATTTAATACTTAACACAAACCAGAATATCTTTTCATGTCAGGGTCCCCAGTGCACAGTCACTTCAAACGGGCGTTCATGGCTTAATGAAAGTTGACTTTGGAGTCCAGAACATGAAAAAAATGGAAACCCCCTTTACTACACTTCTGTACAAGCCCACACGAGGCAAAGAATGTGGGAACTTGCTATTTAAAATTCATTATTTTCCTTTGCTATCTCTTAAATTGCGATTCTGAGGTTATTCTCGCTGTTTGTTGATGAGAGAAGGAGTCTAGCTGGGCTGTTTGTTTGTAAGAGCATTTGTAGAAGGACTGTATCTTCCATCGAAGGTTAGTCTTATGTTAAAAGCTCCACAGCCAGCAACCCTTGGCCAGAAACCCACTGTCTCTGACTCTTAAAAATATTATTGTTTTACTTTCATTCATCTGAATTAGCAAATCCCTGGACATTCAACAATGGAGTCAGATGATACGACTGGGCTTTGGTTTAATGAGCGCGGTTATTTGAGATGTATTGTATTTTGTCTATCAGCCCACCGCCATGAACCCCAACAGGAGAGAGGAAGCCGCCATCAGATTCGTTATAGGATGACGGTGAGTGGGGCCTGAAAAGAGGATGCAGGGATATTAGGGTCAATTTATTGTCCATGTAGACCCAAGGGAGTTCTCTTCCTTTCTAGCAACAAGGGAATGTTGGGAGGGAAAACTGCATCCAATATGAAGAGCAATAAGGCCAATAAAATAGCCTTGAGCTCTCCTTTGTTCTTACTGTCATCTGTAGGAGGGACGGACTATGACAGAAACCTCCTGATGTGTGTCAACCTTGCATACCTCCATAGCAGAATCGGTCGGGCAGATAAGCCTTCTTAACATACGCAAAAGTCAGAGGACGCAGATCCTATCCCGAGGGCTATTTTGCCCTTATCTTCATTTCAGAAGTCTCCTCTGCCAGCTGCTAAGACTTATGTGTGTCTGCTGGAACATGGCGAACATCTGTCTCATGTCGTCCTGTGATTGATGTCAGCCATGTGAGTGATATCAGAAAGATCATACCCACCCAGATGAACACAAGCATGTACATGAGAACACACGAACACACGAACACATACACTGATGTCTCTGAGGTGTGCATTAAAAGACAGAATGCATTAAAAGTATGAACAGGCTCTTTTGCACCGTCTGATTCATTAAGATATGGGTATATCTACAAAACAGCAAACACTGGAGTGTTAACAAGGTTGCTGAGAAGGTTACACCAGTGCGAATGTAATGCTCCAGGAATTACAAACACCCCTTTTCTATTTTCTATTCCCCTTTCCCTCTCAGAGCAAAGGAAGGCTTTTGAGGAACAACAAACCCTGTTTTCCAAACCCCCTGTTTCTAGTCCCTCTTTTTGCCCCAGGGGTTGAGGTGCTGGCTCCCGAAACTGCCCCGGTAACTGACATAATATTCTCTGAATTTTTGGACGCTGTCAGGGCCATCAGAGACTTCGAGCTGAAAATTCCTGATTGGTATTCCTGAACGTCTGATGCAAGAGGCTCAGAATTTCACCCTGCTGTTTGTAAAAACAGGAGTGAACACAAGTTATTGAAAGATCATAGCATCAAGAGATTATTCAGCTAGTAACTGAAAGAAAAGCATACCAATTGTCTCTGTTTGCAGCTACATTCCGTGTCACAGTTGATCTCCATTATGAAAATGCAGTTTCCTCTTTTCAAACGTTGATTGTAGTGTCCTCAATCTCATTTTGCTTTTCTTCTTCAGCAGCACAATAGTAAATAACCATGAACATTACTGATGCTTCATCATCTTCCATGTTTACTGTTTTGCTGTTGTGAGTCACATAGTGATTAGACTCTTTATTTGCATTAACTTAGCTTTTCCTGGAAATGCACACACAAAGGAGCTTAGGGGGCTCACTTTGCCCCCTTTTCCCCTTCTAACAGGAACTTCCAGAAACATTTGGGTGGAAAAGAGGCAAGTAAAGCGAAATATGGACACACAGAAAAGTGCTCTACCTGAGAGCTGCTAAAATGGATGATAATTGTCTTACTTGGTTTGTTCCTTTTATAGGGATCAGAGCATTGGATCAAGCCTCAACCCATTGGTGTTGGAAGGATAAAACAGTCCACAGGAAGAGCAGTGTCCCTGTCTGGAAAATGATTAGCGCTTTTCCTTAGAGCAGTGATTAAACTTTGTTGGCGCTACTTCAAAGTCTGGTGTTTGGGCTGGTTGTTCAACAAAGTAAATTCAGCCCCCTTTCTATCAATCAGAATTGTGTTGCTGTGTAGCTGCATACCTAAGAAGTAACCTGAAAGATCATTTATCATTCATAGACATGACAATGCCCCATAATGTCGGTCATAGTCCCAAGTGAAACTGATACATACTGGAGTCACCAGTCCCCTCAAACTGTTACAACTCTGCAGCTTGATGTAAAGTATATATATATAGTGTTCAGTTTGTCTGGATGATGCCAAGCTAAACATATGGCAGCTGGTGTTTCAGTGTGGGATGCATGAGAGGAAACCACTGGTCAAATACCAACAGTGAGTTTGGTCAGACAACTGGTTCAAGAATACTCTCTGAGGCCACAGACGCACGCACGCATCCATGCAGCTGCATGCACAAACACGCACGAACACACGCACACACACGCAATAAAGAAGACGCACACACTCGTGCATCTACGTACGTGCACATGCAAACACAGTCTTTTCTATTATTGTCTCTGGCCCTGGTTCTCGTTGCCCGCACTGCTGTAGTCTCGAGCAACGTCTTCCTTTTCTACCCAAAAAACGGAAGAAATGGGAGCTGTGGGTTTCCTTCGGTCTACCCTGCACCTGCAGAGATACAGACTCTGCCAAGACGTTTCCTGAAGTTCAGCTGGAACATGCAAACTGTGACGCAGGGGGGTCAAACTACGTGCTTTGAGCGGGACAATTTTATCCTTTTCTTGAGTCTTTCTCAATGGTGAAAAGGAAAAAAACAATCTGGGGGAAGCCAAAAGATCTTAATCATTAGCTCAAATAAAAAAAAGCCTGACAAGTATATGTGATTTGAGCTTTTTCAGTTTCTTTGTTTGAAAAATTCTCCTGGGGTTTCTACCAATGACTGTGAAATATTTTATCCTAAAAGAAGCTGGCTACATGTCAGTGATAGACTTCACACATGCTGCCACTTTCAGATGTGAACTTATTTGACTCAAATTATCTGGCCTTGGACTCCAAAGTCTACCAGTACCAGATGCAGCTTTTGTGATAGAGTTTGCGTGGCGCTGACTGTGATGTTTAGCAGTGATGCAGAAAGGGGAGGCTGCCCTTCAATTTACCTTTTTGATTCTCTCTATCAGCCTGACCCACTTAAATTTACTGTTTATATTACTATGCAGCAAGACAGGAGACAGAGAAGGTTAATACAATGCAGCACAATGCTGGCAGAATATAAAACCAGATATCATCAACCTCCAGCAATGCATGCAGTCTGTTTGAAAAGAGAAAAACAGAGAGACGGGGAAAGAGAGGGATACACACAAAAATGAGAAAGAGAAAGACTTTTGCTTCCACTTAGCACATTCCATAGTGATACACTGACCAGTGCTTTTAATCATTAGATCTCCGTATTGAGCCAAACTCTCCATAAGGGAAGGGAAGGTCAGGTTAGCCAGGATAGAAAAGAAAAGCATTTCATGCCTTTGGTTTTTCCATTCTCTTGGCTGCACAATGGTAATGGCTTCCTAAAATCAGCATTCCCCATCTTCACAAAAA
>OMLB01030943.1:17997-29952 GCA_900302555.1 Myripristis jacobus | reverse complement strand
AAAAAAAAAAAAAAAAAAAAAAAATCATGAGGGTTTTTGAGCCGTGAACCCTCTGGTCGCCAGGCCAGATCAGTGAGGGACCACGACACCATTGTTCTCACAGATTTATGGACAATATGTCATCGACAGCCCAGCCTAAATATTTCCTTCCAGTTAGTAACCGTGTCTGGGTGAGCTGAACTCTCCCAGTGGCTCAAAAAGCCAACGGCAAATCATGGTAAATTATGTTTTCTAAGTAAATGTGTCTTCAGCAAATCCAGGCAGACATATTTCATGTTTTCAGACAGCTTTCTGACATCACTTCAAAATACTGAGTTAATACAGTTAAAATAAAAAAGTTTTCTGATCCTTTTATGAATTTTATACATCATCAAATGAGGATTTTGCGCTTGTCTGTGTGTATGTATGTCTGCACTGTGCGTGTGTGTGTGTGCAGGGAGCTTGCATGAGCGGACATGACCCTTGAAATACACAAGGGAGTAAGTTTAGCTGGCTGTTTTAAACAGTAGTCAAGGCTTTGATGAGGTCTGCTACTGCCCTGTATATTTTAAGGAAAAACCCTATGCCAGGCAGCTAACCAACATGTTACATACCAGCTCCAAGTGCACACACACACACACCAAGCACACATTTTGTAAATTACAGCTTACACATAGAGCTCTGTTAAATGCTCACACTTTCCTTGGTGTACTTTAATGGGAAACAGAAAGCGAGGGACAACCCTTAACATGCACACACATAGCGCGTGCACACACACACACACACACACACACACAAATGTACAGTGGACAAGGTCTACTGAGGTCAGCTCTGTTCGTATAGGATGTCCTGTTTATGTCACTCTAAGGATGGGGATGGTGTTAAAGGAGGAAAGACGCAGCTGGAGCTGGGTAAATGTGTCACTTTGATCCTAGCTGTAGAAAACTATCAGCTTTTCTCCTGTTTGTTTGTTGGAAACGCCTGGCAACCCATAAATTCCCATTAAAAAAATATCTTCTCTAGCATTGTGCACATGCCAAACAAAGGAAAATCCAATGCAAAGCTAGCTGGAGATACGCACGAGGCAACAACACACAAACAAGACGAAAGACAGCATTATTAAATATGATTACGGCGTTCACTAAGGCTGTATTTGCTGTCTTGGCACTGATAGAACGTGTCTTTAATCAGTTCAGGTTGGAATGAATAGAGACACAAAGAGAATAAGCAAAGCCCGAAAAGGCTCCATTTCACATACTGGGCGCAAAACCCGGCGGAGTTCTTGTTGAGATAAGAAGCCCTTGACCCACTGGGAATGAAACCTTGACTCTCTTGAGTTCACAGGCCTGGTTTTCTGCCTGCTCTGATGATTCCCTTGCTTGGAACTTGGAGAAAGAAAAATCAAAACCTTGTGCTTTCTGTGATGATATTTATTCAATATTGGTGAAAATATGTATTGGCATCATTGATAATGCAAAGCGGAACAGTCCTTCTCTCTCCATATGACAAAAAGATTAAAAGTATCTGGACAGGGAATTTGCCTCAACACAATGAACCTTTCCAGACCCATTTGGTCCTGAACAAAAGAAGGAAAATGATAGAATGAGGTGAAGGAGACAGAATAAAGAGATGCTGTGTCCATGGTGGATTCAGGTCTAAACCCCAAATCTGCATCTGCAGTATGATGACCCCTTCTGAAACACTTCATAGAGAAGCTAGCAGCATTTAACAGCGAAAGATGAGTAAAAACAGACCTGTGTTTGGAGATTTGAAATAGCACAAAGATTCATGAAGATGAGATATGATATTTGGAGAAAAAATTTTTTTTTTTTCAAGTTGAAATCAAACTCTCAAATATTTGTGCCCAAATACCTACAATTTATGGACGAATAAAGTCTACATGGGGGCTTTTAAGTACTCATATATGTCTAAATGTCATCTGTGGAGATATGCACATATTGCAACACTCAAAAGGTTGAAGAAGAGCAAGCTAAACAGATTTATCCATCTCGGAGGATTAAAAAATTCTACTGGATTATACCTTGCAGCTACTGTGTAAAAAAAAAAGAGCTTGGGGCTTGGCTGCTGAAATGTGACATTTCCTTTTAGATCTGACTGGAGGATCTCAAAGAATCTCAAAGAACCTGTTTTAGTGTTTTCAGTCACTTTAAAGAGTAAACACTTGCAGAGTAAACTGCTGCATTACCCTCTAGGGGGGCTGAAACTTATCCTGGCACGTTGCACTTCTGGTCACACACAATCAGTGAGGTCACGACAGGTGTCACCGACTGTTGATGAAAAACGTCGGCCTTAGTTATTGGGTGTGGCCTGAACTGCAACATGCCTGTCAGTGTCAGCCTGTAGAAAGCAGAATGGCAGAAGCTTCCTGTCTCCTGTGATTTAGTGCTAACTCATTGAAGGTGCTACATGTAATGTTTATTAAACATCAGTATATCATTGTCAGAGTATCTGCCATACCTTGGCATAATTACTGTCAACAAATGTGACCCTGGTAAAGATGAGTGGTGGCCTCCGTCTCACACCAGTGGTATTGTTAGAGCTGGTGCATCTTAAAAATTACCTTCCTTTTGCACAGAATACCCGCATTTCTTTGGTCCGAGAGTTTTTCTTTTGCTTTACTGAGGACGATAAACCTGATGGATATGCACATAGATTTTTCCATGATCATTTCTTTGGCTATAGTTTAGCTCTGTTTGTGCTGGAAGAACAGTGCCCTCTTTCTGGTTTGTGCCTTTAAACAACCTCTCTTTGTGCCGTAAAGCAATCCACCCCGTTCCTAATAAAAATCCAAGCCATTTTACTGATATTTTAAAATTAAAATGGTAATGATTTATTGATGATAAAGTGCCACACACAGTACCTGTAAAAATTTGGCAATGATTTCTGATAAAGTGTTCAATGAGCCTGATGTTACAAATATTATTGGATTGTTTGAGTTGAACCAGTCTTATTTCAGTTCAGTCATGCGCTGACTGCTAAACACAGTCTTCTCAGTTTTTAAGTAGTGGGACAGAATCACATAGAGAGAGAGAGAGAAGGGACAAAGACAGACAAAGAAAAGGAGGTTGTCGAGGGTAAACAGGGACACAGGAGTAAGGTAATATAGGAACAGACAAGTAGAGGGTGGGGTTCAGGGGTTCAGGGGCCAGACAAATGAAGAGGACAAAAATCCGAAGATGATACCATGGCTAAAATGAAAAACACCTGCAAAATGAAAATCACCGAAGCAACTGAATCTTCCCCATTGCCTGGGACTGATCACATTGTCCTCAGGGGGGTTATATTTTCTCCACAGGATCGGCTCCAAATTAGACTCTCTCACACCAACCAAGACAGATACACAACAGAAATCCAAAATTGCATCCAAATGAAACTGCCATACAGTTAAAAAAAAAAAAAAAATGCACTCACACACATAAAATGCACACATGGAGACATGGCAAGCATGTGCACGCAAACACACACAAGTACATAAAGTGTGTTTTTTTGGCACATATTTGATGGTGTCCCTCAAGGTTTTCTGCACTCTTTGCTCATTTGCCTGCTCTCAAGACACTCTCTCTCTCTCTCTCTCTCTCTCTCTCTCTCCCTCTGTCTCTCTCTCTCCCCCCACCTCAGCACCGCAGTTTAATCGCCCTCAGAGAACCACCACATCAGAGGGCTACAGACCCTTAGCATTAGCCAGAGCTGAGACAATGCTGGCAAATTCAGCGGTGTGACAGATGGGACAGAATCAAAGAAAGAACAAGAGGAGCCACAAGCCATATGAGGGGTCTTGTAAAAAAATCACAGCCCCCTGCCATCTTTATTGGGCAGCAGTCATCACAGTGGCTGAGTAAAAACGCATGGATCCCTGTTTAGTCTTCTCAAGGAGTCCATGTCAATCCCCTGAAAGTATTTTGTATTATTCATGAAGGTGATTGACATAAATTACTGCAAAATGCTGCTTCATATTCTTTGAGCATGAACAAGAAGCCCTGTGTTCGGTGCCCTGATTTTATTTTACGGCCGCTCATATAGCGCTGAACACCTGGACCACACTACGAGGTGCCTGAGCATTCATCTTTTGAGACCATCATCAAAGCTGTTTTCGGTGCGTGCGCCTCTAGCACTGCATCTAATGGCATACAAATGAGAGGAGAGGGCCTGCTAAGCTTCCTCTCACACCCTCAACCCCACATGGCTCCCATATTTCACTTCTCACACACATACCAAGTGTGCATGCATCGTACAATAAGCTCATAACTATCAAAGCCCTCGTTTTTTTTTGTTTTTTTTTTAAACTTCTTTCCTGTCTTTGTTCTTGGCCCCGCCCACTACAGGAAATTAACCAGTCGGAGCACAGGTGAGCATGTGTGTGTGTGTGTGTGTGAGTGTGTGTGTAGCTGCTCAGAGGTGATTATAAGCCATGCCTTTAATGGGGGGAATGTGATAAAGCTAATGGCAACACTCAGAAATTGCCCAAGGCTGTAACATTTGGTTGCAATCCCTCACACTTAAGTTTGATGAACAATCTGGGGGAGCTGGGAGAAGGAGGGAAGGGAATTGTGGGTTTATTTTTAGGCCAGAGGTGTATTCGAGTCTCCGAGTCCTACTTTTAGTCTCAAAATAATGTGAGCTGAGCTTTGTCCTTGAATTGATAAAAACACTGAATATCATTTGTGAATCCTGGTATTGATTTTTCATTCTGGAGGCAAATCAAGAACAAAAAACGATACCTATACTGAAAGAACTGCACGCTGCCTGGACGACCTTACTGCTGTAATGTAATATATTGCCTATTTCAACACTGACCTAATTCCTATTGAGATGATTTATCGCGTGGTGATGCTGTTCCTTGAATAATTTACGGCACAATCGTCGATAAAGCCAGCGAGGATTCTTTGTAACTGTTTGGCATGATTTAACATACCATCTGCATACAGGCTTTTGTGAGTTTACCAGCACCCTGGATTCTCTGTCTTAGAAATGAGGCCTGACAAGTGGTTATATGAAGTCAAAGGCAAAATCGCGTTCCATCATGTAGTGGAATTTCATCACAGTTTGAGGAAAAAGAAAAGACATTCCGCTGAAAAAGAGAAAAAGATGCACGTCTTCTTCAATAGTTGCTTACTGCTGAAATATTGTGCTGAAAACGTGAGAGAGAATGTATTGTGCTGCTGTGGTGGATAGGAAGCAGCTGAGAGGAGATGTGGCAATGTCAAAGAATGCATGTTGGGGGCTCCATGGCTTACTTTTGTGTGTGTGTGCGTGCATGTGTGTGTGTGTGTGTTTGTATGTGTAGCACCTATATAATTGTGTACTTTGCTGATAGTCTGATAGATGGCCCATATTCTATGTTTGTGTTTATGTGTGTTTCTGTGTGTGGCTGCAAGTACCCACACACATGCCTGCCTTTATGCTGTACAGTATTTGAAGTCAGATTCAATTAGAGTGATGAAACATTAAAGACTGGAGGGGTTTTACAGTGTTTTCATACTTTTATTCATTAGACGAACTAATTGTTGAGCTGAGCTGATTTCCATGACATTCGTGACCACAGTCTCTGTAACACATTTGAGTTTGGGAAAACTTGGGAAAACTTTGTGGGCCTCCAACGAGTATGTGTGTGCTTGACTGAGCATAAACATTTATGACTATGTCAGCTTGTCATTACACACTGCTGATTAATAGAGCTGATGAGAAAGCAGTCGTCAGTAAGATATCCACAAATGGAGGTGATTAAGTATAAAGTACACGCATAGAATCACTTTTAAAAAATATTTCAGCTTTATATAATTTTTTCCTGCATAAAACTCATCCATGAACTTCTTTGTTCTTCCAAATAAACATAGCCACACACCAACATACACACACTGACATCGCAGGCACACACACACACACACACACACATATATATGCTCCGCTCACACACACCCCTCCAGCTGCCACCACTCTCAGAGAGTCACATCTAATCTTAATCTAGCTCTGTTTATTATTCTTTACAAGAAACTTCCACCCACTCCATGGTAACGCTCACTATCCCCAGCAATTTGCTGTCTAATCCATAGTGCGATTGCACTAAAATAGTTCTGCGCACGGTGATTACAGAGCTCAGAAATCAGTGGTCACTGTGATGTGGACGGCCGGTGGGTATCCTAAACGGTGCAGCAGATTTTCTGGTTGTGGTTATGCTCACACACACACACACACACACACATATGCGTACACACACACACACACACACCACCTTGCTTTTCCATTTATCTGTGAACAGAGAATGATGGGAAACACAGTGACTGCTCAGTCCCCATGTAAGCTCCACTCACAACAGCTCTCATGGCATGGACATGATGGCAGTGTGTGTGTGTGTGTGTGTGTGAGAGAGAGAGAGAGAGAGAGAGAGAGAGAGTAAGAGAAAGAGAGAGAGTACTGCAGTAGTTGAAAAGTAACTGATTGTGCCTAATGCATGGAAAATTTAGGGATAAAACAGTGGTTGCTTGGAAGAGAGACAAGTGAAACCCCCTTACCACAACCCCAATATCCCCAAATCCCTCCTCCACTCCCCTGCACCCCTCACCCGACACACTTCACCAACATAAAACAGACTGCCTCTGCAAAGCGCAGTAATATTTCAGAGGCAGACATCTAGTCTTGCCTCTGAGGCACACTCGAAAAGAAAAGCAACAATTAGGTTCAGAGAGAGGGAGAGTGACAGAGGGAGTGAGACAGTAAAAGACAAAGAAAAAAGAAAAAAAAACAGAGGAAGGGTGCCAGCTGCGGCTAGGTAACTCCATGAATTATATTCCACCCAGGTTTACAGATCATCTTGACTTCTCCACATTTTAAAAACATCTTATCCAAGGTGGTGGCAAAATGAAGTCATGATGAAGTCATCCCTCTTCAAATACCTGGCAGCTCATTGTCTGTCTGATAGGGGCCATTACTGCAGTGAAGTAACGAAGAGTGCCTCATAAAGTTAAATGGAGGGGATGGTGGATTTTTCCCAAAATACTTATGATAAGCAGCACTGTGACGGTTATTTCACGGATTCCACAAGTTCAGCGCAAAAAGAAGAATAAAACAAAACCAAATAATTCCCTATAAATGAGGCACAACCCAAATTGGATTTTATACTTTCTTAAATACTTTTTGGCAAATAAAACATTTGATTACCTGCATGTTGTTTGCCAAGACTGGTGTTAGCAATTTAACTCCTGTTGGTTCAGTGGCGTGATGTAAATCTTGTACCCCCCACTATTCATACACACTGTGCTTAAGTGTTAGCATGCGCTGTCGTGAACTAAACAGATATTGGACACACAGAGGTGAAAACTACAACCAGCCTTCTTCCCGCACAAAGGTAAGTTGATCAAAGAAGTACAATTGCCAAAAATCTGAAGCAGTATTTGTTGAACCATATGTCCACATGTGTTATATTCCCAGCTTACATGGAAGGAGGTATGCTGAAAAGAAAAAAAGAAAAATTACCTCCCAGTGTTGATTCCCTGGACATCCAAAGTGATGTCACTCTATTGCTGTCAATTTGAAATAACTGTTTATCAGTCGGTGGCAGCAAAGAAATAATTTTCCCTATTTGCAACTATCCAAATTCGCTACCCGGAGTTGCAGCCTGACCATTCATGAACTTGCAGAGGTACGTGTGCTTAAAAATGTTCTATTAAAAAGAAATATGGCTTTAAATTGGAGAATACCTCCCTTGTGGTAGGTAATCACTAGTAGCTCATACAGTGTTCTTTGTAAACCTACAGGCCAGCTTCCAAAAAACACCTCACTACGCTGCGGACTCAAGTGGCGTACCTGGAGTTTGAATCGTGCAAGAGTGATGTTTATGATTTCCTCACCAGTCACAATGGTTTACTGAGAGGATTTAACAAATGTCATACATGCATCCAGAGTTTCTCTCCGTCTGTTTTGAATCAAAGGCATCGGGGCTATACAGTTGTTGGTGGAAAATGCTCGCAACTTGGCTGGATCCTCCGTGTGCTCTTTTTCTCTCTCAGTGAAATGAAGCATAATTGAATAAATATGTCACATAGAATAGAAAGCGGTGTTTAGAAGGCAGACACGGTGCTGTAAATATTTGGTTCGTATCGTCTGCCAAGCTGTCAGGGGAGAGATAAAACCTCAGAGGATGGACTCACAGGTCACAGCGAGACATCGGCTTGGTGCGCTTGGTGTCTGTGACATGATATCTGACATGGTACAAATTTACTTCCTGATTTCATAAAGTTATCAGGATCATCTTTTACTGGAACCTGCCATGATGTCTCGCAGTATCACAAATGCAGCGGTGCAATTGCTGTAAATGAGAATTGATGGTAAGCTGCACTGTGCATTACGGCATACTGAGGATGCCTTCTCTCCTCAGTCTCTGTAAAAAGAGACGAAATGCCAGTGGAAGGAGACACTTTAAATAAAAGTTAGCGAGTCAGTATTGGAAAGAAGGAAGGGAAGTCATCATTAGACACTCTGTATATGAAGAGAATATACTACATCATCAGTGGCTCCTGGCCGTCTCCAACTTTGATCAGTGTGCAGTCTCCAGCTAACCTTGTTTGCGATGTGTACGACACAACCAGGGCTGCCCGAGTGTGTTTACAAAATGATGTCTGTGTGTGTGCATTTCCTAAACCATTTAATGCTGTGAAACTGGAGTGTGGATGATGTGCACTACATGGTCCAGGTCACATGCTGGGGGACACGTAGAGGTCATGTGGCCTGTCAGTCGAATTAGAGATGCAGTTGATAAAGGACAGATGAATAACCCCCTGTGTTGATGTCGACGTGCCTTGCATGCACCTCAATTACTGCTCCAAACTGGATGCTACAGGGCAGCAATAAGGGAATTTCAGGACCAAAAGTAAACCAATCTCAGCTTGTTATTTCGACTGCTGGAACAGTCTGCGAGACTCTGTTGTGACTTTTGTTTTGTCCCCCTCTTCTGCCTCCTCACGCAAACTCTGTTAATGGATGCAGCAGTCGTACAGAGAGTCCGATCCGGAACGGCAATCCAAAACAGATAAAATATCTGCTCTTGAACTGCCATCCAATGATCCAATCTCATGAAAATTTACAATACCCCCGTAAAAGACCTGAATCGGTCTGGTTTATTTTCAGTTGTTTCTTGTAGCCTCAGCAAACTTCTCGCTCTCGCTATCCTGTTCCCTCCAAGTCTCCATCTGAGTCTGTCAGGTTGCCAAACTAGCCCAAACATCCTTATGAACAAATACAAGGTCTATTGGAGCCTCTCCATCTCCTGTCCCTAATCCCTCTAAAAGCTACGAGAGCCCTCCATACTGTAAACACATTGTGACCTGTGCTGTGTGCGCTGGTTAAGAAACCAACGGTGCCTTATCTTGATTATTATCTTTCTGCAGGGGAACGATTTATAAGAAAAACAAAACCCTAAACTCTACCAGAAACAAACAAACAAACAAAATCAGGGCGGTGAACTGGACATAAATCGGGTAATAGGCAAGACAAAGGAGAATCTGCGGCTTCTGCTCTGGCTCCAGCCGCATCCAGCTGTGAGAGTTACTGAGATGCAGTTTTTCTTGACCTTTTTCCAGACGCAAAGTGGTCTTAAGTTCCTGCTCTCTGATTCCAAGAAGATAGGCGAGGTTTTTAGAACATTGTATCGTAAAAACCCTGAATATGATCTATCATCTGGTTCTCTCATTAGGAGACCTATAGTCTGGCCAGCCATTAGGAATTATGGACAGGGGGACAAAATTTGCCAAATTGGGCCGCTCATCCACACCCACCTCAGCACCACCAACCTCGGCCACCACTCCCAACAACAACCACCTTTGGCAGTAATACCAACAAGGGCCATTTCACAACAGCTTTTGGCCATTGGTCTTATAGTGACACAGATGGAGTCTCTAATAACCATTTCCAAATACAGTGTTACGGAACATGATCTGTTTTACATAGATATACTCAATATTATTATCTTAAGCACAAAAGGTCAGTTATTCCAGTTACATACACAGGCCTCCACAGATACTTTTCAGTCTGTGCATTTCTCTGAGTAGTTCTAACAGAATCAGATCACTCTAGAAGGTTGCAGCGTAGAGTTTTTCGATGTGGCACATTTGACTGTCCAGGGCATCTGTCATGTTCTTTACTTGTATTGTCAGTGAAATAAGTCGGGAAGTAAAGTGCCATACTTAGTCCCATTTCCAACCATAGATCTTTGCATGGGCCCCCCATGGGCTATGGGCCGGGGGTCTTTTGTACCCTTTCATGCCACTGATGGTGGAGCTGTCTGTAGTCTGTGTTTTGGCAAAAATAAATAAATAAATAAATAAAAAGTGCGTGAATGACAATTGTGTGTATGTTAAAACTGCAATAATTGAAATTTTGAAAATGAAGGCTGTTTAGAATGAACTGATAAAAACATGGAATAAGCCCTTGAACTCTGATTTCTCCTTAAATTTCTCTTTATGTGCCTTCAAAGTAGGAAAACATTTATTTTTCATATATCATGACCTAGATGTGGGTGCCACACCCTTTAAATTTTGGCTTAGCTGCTTCTTGATTGGGTAGACAAGTTAGTTGTTTTGTTTAGTTTAGAGTCCAAACTTAGTTAGCCTTGTTTTTGTTCTGTTTCTGCCTTTGTTTTGGCACCACGTTCAATCCTTTCCAAGTCTTATTTCTTCCTGTGTGCAGCTCTGTGTCAGTACCATTATTCTTCTAAATACTGTAAATAGAATATCCATTGTCTTGTTACCATTGTCTCATGAACACTACTTTTTTTTTGCAAGTAAATAAATGCTCTTACCACTGTCATTGTGTGTAATCTCTTCAGTTTGCTTAATTATTTCACTTAGGATTACCTGGTTGTTTTAAGTTACTTCGTACATTTCCTTACAACATCAGTGTGATTGTGACATCCACAATAACCTGCTGCAGTTATAGCAGTAACTGGTTCAGTCAGTCAGTCAGTGTCCTGCATCCTTCTGTGCAATCTGCCTCAGTCTGAGTGGAGGTGCAGCAGTCGTAGTGGCGGATTACGGCGGTTGTGTGATGATGAAGCGTGACGAGCATCCGCCACAGGATGTGCCTCTGTTCCGCCGGAGTCAAAGGTCAAAGCCTCGTTATCTTCATGGGACAACACCTTATTGTGACCAAAAACAGGAAGCAGCTGATCTGCAAGGGCAATGTGAGGGAATACTTATCTCCCCCGACGCACTTGACCTTCTCATCTTCCTCTTCCTCTACAGCTTCTGACATACGCTACACTGACTGAGCCAAGTTTGGGGCGTCCCAGAAAAACCCTGCACCGCACACGTATACATAAACAAAAGGTTAATTGTTGTCACATAAAACTGAACGTTTTTATTTGGGGGATATAGGATGATAAAACACAGGAAGGAAAACTATGAGAGTGTGTGTGTGTGTGTGTGTGTGTGTGTGTCCACGTCCTTTGTCAAGATCTGCTCCAAGGGTCAAGATCCTGCCCAGAACGACAATCCTCCACTAATAAGGAGAGATCTGATTAGATCAAAATAGACTACATAATACAAAACAATGTCTTACCACGCTTTCTCTTTTTGTCCTCCTTTTTCTCTCCCTCCTTTCCTCACACACACACACACACACACACAGCAACTCATTATCAATCTGTCATTCACTCTAACTATGGGGACACAGTAATCTACACTGTACATTAGCAGCACAATGTCGTATCACTGTAGAGCAGAAACACATCGAGCTCACAGCACCCTCTAAATCTGTTCACCTCCCTGCAGCCTCATGTGTCTGCTGAGTGACTAAGTGTGGTGTGTTGGTGTGTGTAGAGGTGTGACCTGCTCTTTCCCACGATGCTGTGCATCAGCAGGCCAGGGGCAGGGAAGGAAGCAGAGGGGATGGAATGCTGAACACCAAGCACACACACACACACACACACACACACACACACACACTACAAGTTTAATGTAGATCGGG
>OMLB01030943.1:4584-17977 GCA_900302555.1 Myripristis jacobus | reverse complement strand
CAGAGGGGATGGAATGCTGAACACCAAGCACACACACACACACACACACACACACACACACATGCACAGGAAACTCCTGTGCCCATAGCACAGAAACCAGCCGGTAGATGGGCCTATACAGGAAGTTCTCAGCTTTGGCTACTTCCTGTTTGCTAGACGGTTGTATTAGAAATACACAATGAGGTAGAGCAGCCTTTCACCAGCTATTCACTGAGCGTAATGAACCAGTGTAACTCAATTCACCAGGATTAGTATGGGCGCAATCATCAGTTATGCAGATATCTATAGCTACGTATTCTATTCCTGCACACACATTGTGATTAACACTGAATAACACTGAGGTTACAGTTCTCCCACATTGTAAACAGCTGGTAAACCCAGTTAAACGTATCGTCATCATCCACCTAGTTCTGAGAGCTCCTCAAAGTCAGTAACTGTAATAAACAATTTTAGGGCATGCATTTTCTACAGTAATACAATCCAGCAGGGCAGGGTGGGCTTTAGTCTCCTCTGTAGGAAAACAAACCCTTGACCCTGATAAGACCAGCCAACCGTCCAGCAAAGTAGAAAATATTCCACTCGTTAAAACTGAAATAGCTACGGGTCTTACTAGCACTGCAACAGTAGGCTATATTAGCAAATGTTTTCACAGCAATATTGATGTAAAGCTCACTTGTTAAAAAGCAGTAGCAGAGCTGATGTGAAAAAGTCGCTCCCTAAAGAGGGAAGGCATAGCTCTATCAGACTGAAGCACTTTGCCAGCCCTCTCCTCTTCTGACATGAAGTTTGATTGGTAAAATAATCCTCTTAAAATGATGGATTTATATCCAGGAACAGCACAAAGTCAGCATGTTTCTAGCTCACTAACAGTTACTGCTTTCTTTCTTTCTTTTTTTTCTCTAACAGATACTGTTAATATCATTTGCTGAGGCTCACGTAGCCCAACAGGTGCACTGAGGAGTCACATCAAACTGAGGAAGTGCTCTGATTGGATCATTCCACTCCTACATGTGCAAGAAAGAACGATAATTTTACCGATCATTTAGCAATCATCTGTTAGGCCTCTCTCTGCAAAGAGAAGACTTCAGATTCTTGCAATGAATGAAAACATATTAATGAGAAATAACTTGTTTTAGTTTCCTTGTCCTGTAATACCATGGAATAGTTGCCTACCGCCACACTTTATGATACAGTTCACAGAGCTATTATATTAGAGATATGTTTTACAGCCATGTTACATGCAAAAAAATCAGCCGCAAGAACTGTTTTGCAGAGACAAAACAGAGCCAATCCTGGAACTGAGTCAGTTTAAATCCATGTTTCATGGTAGCCAAGACACTTGAATATTTTGCAACCTGTCAGTCAATTAGCTGCTGAATGATTTTCTCACTGCCTGAGCAGCCTATGCTGTTACATGGAGGCTGTACAGACATGGTAGATCTGTCTGCTTAGCGTATTTGCTCTGAAACAATAAAACATCCTGAGAGAAGGAGGGAAGTATATGAGTGGGACAGGGAATCCAGTAATGTAGGATGCAGTGTGCAGGTATTGAGGTGAACAGGATGTCCAAGTCACGTAAATAAAGACGGAAGAATAAAAATGAGGAATTGATGAGAAGAGAGGAAACAGAAGGAAGAGGAGAGTTGTCCAAGGTGTCATCGCATGGAGAACTCAAAGCGAAATCGAGGGATGCGCAGACTGAGCAGCCAAAACACCTTTTGGACCATAGATCATACACACTGATATTTAAACCAGGCTCTGTGGCGTCCATAGTGATTCCTCTGGAGCAAGTCCCTGTGGCAAAATCAGGCTTTGCATCCGTTGGCTGACTCATTAGCAGGAGCTCGCACCGTGGGACTCCAGCACCTTAGAGGATTTTGACCATGCATTTGTTTTTCCCAACACAAAGTTAAGAAAATGTAGTGTCAACGTTGGACACAAAAATGCAGTGCTAACATGAATAGCAGCTGGTCAGTGATATCCATAGGAGAGGTGATCTTCATAACAGCATGCAGCAGCCCCCGTCGGCTTCTGACATACAGGTTTCCTCATTGTACAAATCCTGGAAGCTCGTCAGAGGAACTGTTTAATCTCCCACTCTGATATCAGCTTGAACGTAAAGATAGGCAGAGTGCAGGGGGCATTACAACTATAAAACCTGGACTGCTGCTTTCCTGTTTTCTTTCTTAACTTCGAGATCACGCTTTGATAAGAGAAAAGTTATGACCTTCACGCTTGAAAGTATGAGATAAGTTTCTCGGTGAATGTTATAAGCTAATACCAGGAGGCCTTGTTCAGATGAGGCTTGCCAAGTGGAAGTGGGCCAGCCTGTGAAGCACACAGCCTGTGAAGTTAAAGAAGAAAAGTTTCAACATTTCTTTCAACTCTAAGCACATTATGGAAATGACACAATTCGAGATAAGGCTAGAATGTGAGGCTTAGCGTTAGGCTGGATCTAAGCTGAGCAAAAAGGCGGATTTAATCATGCTTTTTGGAAAGCGCAGTAGGTATTCCGGTGGTCATTAGCCACAATGACGATATCTCAACGTTTTATCACACAGTTCCAGCGAGCTCCAACTGAATACTTTATTTCGGTTTTGTCAGATATCATTTCCGTTTGGACGTGGAACATGTGACTTCATTCTGTGAAGCTCAAGGGGAAGCACGAGTGCTCTGGGCTCCTAATAACAATGCCCTTTTCCTGCTCTGTCATCCCCGGGTCTATTTATCCTCACAGCCTACTCCTAAAATAGTTGCCAAAGTTGTGTACATCCACACGGAGGCCCTACCTAAACAATGAATGTATGAAACCACTAAGAAATCAGACAATTTTGAGGAAAAGACAGACAATCAAGAGGAAATGCAGCACCAAAACCAAAAGAATATGGAAATACACACTTTTTTCTTTTGTCAGCTCAGCAGAATCAATTCCCGAATAAATTATTTTCTGTGATATTTAACCATAGCTCCCCTTTCAGTGCCATCTACAGAGGCACACAGTGTCGTAGCTTAACTGAGACAGAACAGCCAAAATCACTGGGCTGGTGACAGTGTGGTTGCATGGTAGGCGGATTGGCCTCAAAGTGAGGGAAGCTATAATAATTGCCCTAAGAATACCATAAGGGCCCAGATGACGACAGTAAATACAGTTGGTTTCTAGTCGCAAAGAGAGACGTTTGGGAAAAAGCACCAGGGCTCAATGTGCCCATGCAGTACAGTATCATGGTACTGCAGTGCCTACACTGTCAATATGATATGTAGAGGCAAAAAAAACCAAGTACTATTCCCAAATGAGACATCCACTATTTTAAAAAAGACACACTTGACACACAAATGAGTGCTTTCATGACCGTAAAGGAGCAGTTCACACAACATACAAATAAAGCTATTTTCCTGCTCACCCCTAGGGCAGTCTATCCATAGTTTCTGCGTAAACTGGAGAGGTTTGCAGTCTGTCTTCCCTGTCTCCCTGCACAACAATACAATGAAGCTGAATGGGTATTTGTTTATGAAGGTCAAACCATGAAACAAAACTGTGCAATACGACAATGTGCAAAATGATGACAATATGATGGTGCATGTTCTACTTCTTAAGTCAGTTGCTTTTTAACGAATGATGCGCTTTGTGCCCTGCAGGTTATCTGTCAAATGCTGCTGAGGATATAATGCTACTTTTACTTACTGTTATTTATTGTAATTTTTTCCATTTATTTCAATTTATTTACTTTGTTTTTGAGTTTTAATGCATCTCAGGAATTGCAACCGCAAACACAATTTTGTTGTACTTACACAGTGTCAATTAAAGACATCTGAATATGAATTAAAAAAAACGTGCATGTGAAAAACTCAACAGCAACAGCTCTTTGCAAAATCAATGACACGGATATCTGGGATAATCTGTAGTCCTCTGGGAAGAAGAGCTTCATTTGGAATCATTTGCTGCCAGAGAACTCTGGCAAACTGTATCTATCCAATTCGAAAGAAAAAAGCCAATTGCCGCACACTCTTTTTCACCTCCGCATTGATTTATCCAAGGGAGTCTATTGAAGTCTCAGGTGCAAGAACCTTTCTCAAGACATGCCTTGAGAACAGTGTGAGCAGGGATTGACTTTTTTCTTTGGACTTGGATCTTCGGGGACTTTGACTCCCCTGCGCCACACAAAAGACAGAGCAAACTGTGTACGTGTTGCCTTCTATTCATCTTGCCAACTGTATCTAGCCGCCTCAAATTCATCCTTGAACGTGGATATATACGGTTTGCCAATGTTTTTGTATTTTGGGTGAACTGTTCCCTCAAAATATCCTGTTGAATAATTCTGCATTTTAGCTAAATAAAAGCCTGGATTCTGGCATTGCTGTGTTTTTTAGTGCTAAATGATGAATGTCAGGTAAGAGGGTTTTTTATCCCTCCCTGAAAATGTATGCAGAACATTTACTGAATGAAACTCTGATCAAAGGTGGGCAGTGAGATTTTCACCATGGGAAGGGAGGGTTTGATTAAGCCCCCACTCTTTCCTCTCTTGGCCCGGATTCACTGAGCAGAGCTGTGACCTCATCCCATCCTGCTGCACAGGAAGGGCGAATCAGATAGCTGGGGCCGACACCTGCGTGGACACAGGGCCCAAAGGAGGGGTTTTGGTGTGTGCGTGTGTGCGTGTGTGTGTTCGTGTGTGTGTGTCAGAGAAAGACTGAGTAGATGACAAAAGTGAGTTAATATACATATGCGCAGTTCTGTACGAGCTTGTGTGTCAGGAAAGGGATCGACTCCAGAGAGATGAAGTGATAACAGTTGAATGAAATAAGACATGGTGGAAATAGATACATTAAGCCGTTTTTTGGATGAAGCTGCCAGGATATACAGAACTAGGATATTGTGTTGCCTGCCAGTCAAAGAATTATTTCACATGACTGAAATATTTTCCAGGGCTGAGAGGATGAATGCTCCTTATATTTAAGAATCCATCATTTTTTGTGACTTTGATGAAATCTGAACATTAGTTTCAGTGCATTGCACATGCAAACATGTCAATTTGGGTAAATTGCTACTTGATTCACATCAGAGGCAACATAGTGCTGCGGTCAGCTCTGTGTGTGTGTGCGTGTTTGTGTGTAAGAGAGAGCGAGCAGCCCAGCCAATAGGTCCAGCCTTACAGCCAACACAGACAGACCCCTCCATTAGCTCTTAACGAGGCATTTCCAAATGACCTCACAGCTACTACTTCTAAACTAACCGCCACCGCCATACCACCATCATGCCTCCTCTGTTATTTCTATCTCGTGCTCTGGGTTGTCATAGGTTGAACCAGGTCAGAGATGATCTACGGTACCTCAACAAAGTATGTTGAGTTGCAGGTGATGCAAAGAAGGTCAGATTAAGTCATTTCGACTGTCGTTTCATGAGAATGTGAATATATGGCGCTGTAACTGCAGTCACTTGGTTTAATCAGTCTTGTGATAAATGTTTGGAGTTGGAATGAATACAAGGCTTATCTCGGATTTGACGTACTATAAATTTGGGAGATGTGTGAGAGTTCTGGGATGTGGATGGGGGTTATCATGGTCAGGCTGTGGATTTTGAGGTTAGAGGGAGGAACTGACAAACAGGATGGACACAGGAGCCAAATAAATCCTTTGCCTGTGTTCCACGCTCATGATCTACATTTGTACTGTGTGTGTGTGTGTGAGTGATTGAGTGAGAGAAAGAGAGACCCTTGTATGAATGTGTGCAACAGCAATATAAATCATGCATTCATCTCTTACATGGTGGGGAGCCCCACCAAAAGTGTCACTACTCTGCCATCTGCTCTTGGTTAAAGCTGTGTAAATGCAATTCTGTGGCAAATGTTCACACAACAAGCTAGATGCTGCATAAATTCCTTCATACACACACAAACAGTACAAACACACACAGACACACACACACACACGCATGCATACAGACTCTCCAAGGACAACGGCAGAGGCAAGATGAGAGGAAGAGCCTTTACTCAAACAGGGGCTCTTGGGGCATGTTGCCTAAGAGAGAGTTCCCTTTGCAAAAGGCCCCTTTTCACTTGGAGCAAACTTTATAAAAGACATGTATAATCATCGTAAATCAAAACAGGGACAAGAAACAGTAAAATAGTAGCCTAAATCTACAAACTGTACCTATTACATCAAAGGCATAGTTCAGATATATTGACATAAGTTGGTGTGACTTACTCACTACTATTTTTTCAGAGGCGATCCCTGCCTTCACAGTTGTGGCTAACATAGTGAAATGAATAACAGTCAGTGGGTCAGCTAATGTATTAAGCCGCAAAAGGCTCATCAAATATATTTAGACTATCCACAACAGAATGCAGCAACAATACATGTATTCCAATGTGTATTGCTTCCATAAGACAGCTTCTATGTCTTGGAGCTACTTAGCAAATTGAAGAATGCCATTGTGTTACTACACACTATCAGTTCTGCTGGCAGAAGTTGTGCAGTAATTACAGAGATTAAATAGTTCTGTCGCAACAAAACAAGTACAACAAAAATATCGCCGATATTTACATTGGTGATTTGAACAAAAGTACGAACCATTTGATCTTGGCCACAAGATGTTGCTGTGGCTCCGGGTGCCGACGTTGTCAGGTTGTAATTAGCAACAATTCTGAGATTCAATTACTGAACTAAAACTGCACGAGAGAAACCATGCTAGCTGGTCATGTTAAGGATTAACACATTTGCCAAGTGATAGGGACATAAAATCATTCAGTGAACAAAATAGTTCCAAGATATCGCATTTGTCTAATGGGAGTTATTAGCATTGGAATACATTATTGTTGTGGAAGGTTATAATAATTTTAACATTTTTTTTTTGGCTTAAATATTAATCATTAGCTGACTGTTAAGTGCTATCCACTCAGCTGCTATCTACCTGCTCATTCACACAATTAACCACCACTCTAACCTCTGGGCATCGCCTTTGGAAACAGTGAACATGCATCAAATCTCTAGTATCAAGTCAGTCAGTCGTTATCAACATGTATCAATAAATCTGAGCGTATCTTTCACCTGCTAATATATATTTTATAACAGTTGGAGCATATTTGGGGTCCGGAGTTCAGTGGAGGGACATTTTAATTGGCAGTGACACCCAGTATTTGATGGTGATACTGGTTTACTTGTTATATAAACTCTATGGACAAAAATATTGGGTCACCTACACATTACAGCTACAGAAGCTTTTATGACATCCCTAAGCCTAAACCTAACCGTAACCCTAACCCGGCGCACAGTTTTTGTTTGTTTGTTTGTTTGTTTGTTTAATGCCAGAGGAAGTTTAGAGCTCTGCAGTTATTGAGTCATCAGAGCGTTGGCAGCTTTTACGCACTATGCGCCTCAGCGCTCGGCGACCCTGCTCTGTAACTTTCCGCGGTCTGCCACTTGGTGGCTGAGTTGCTGTGGTTCCCTAAATCCTTCCACTTTGCAGTAATACCACTTACAGCTGATGGTGGAATATCTAGGAGGGGAGAAATTTCACAAACTGACTTGTTGCAATGGTTTGTAAAGGCAGACTGTATGGCTAGGTGCTTGATTTTATACACCTCTTGCGATGGGACTGAAGAAAATTGTTTCGTGATGGTCACCATATCAAGGCCAACGCAGATAAATGTGCATATTTACGAGTAATTGTGTACATTTACCGGTTGATTTCTGTTATCATTTGTAACATATGCATTCCCATATAAGGATTTTTGGCTTTGATATTTGTATGGTATCCTAAAATTTATCATAGGGTTGACACATTTTCTTCTCTTGACTCCCACAGCAAGAAGGGATGGATTGATTGTTCTCCTTGACCCCCCTCTCACACACCCTCTTCCACCCCATGTTCACACCAGTGCACACACCCACACCGCCTCCCTCATTCATATCTCCTCCCTTGCTCTGGTTCAGTGGTGCAGGTGGAGGCTTGACCTAAAATTCAGGGTGATGAATGACTCCCAACCTGCTGATGTTAGCAATCCAGTGTGTATGTCTATGTGTATGTCTCTGTGTGTGTGTGTGTGTGTGTGTGTGTGTGTGTGTGTGTGTGTGCGTGTGTGTGTGTGTGTAGCCCATCCCACTTTGCTGCTTTCTCACTTAGCCTATAAGCCAAAGCTATAATACATCCTTACATCCAAGTGTCTGTCAACTCATTCTGCTCATCACAGTTTGTGGTTTAAAGTGAATTAATGCAACTTAATAGTCAGTTTGGCTGCACTGAATGAGATCACACTATTTTTTTTTTTTTTAACTCCCATAGTGGCACTTTAATAGTACTTTAATATCACTTTAATATTCCTATAATGGGCCTCATGGATTTTTACTATGATATTTGTGTGGTATCCCTCTAAAATTTATTATGAGGTTGATAGGGTTTTTTTTTCCCCCTCCAAGATCAAGAATGTATGCCAGATTCATTGAAATTACAACATATGATACAGATGTTGTTAATTAACTATTTTCATGCTATACACTGTGCTATTCTGATCCCCTCAAGATAGTCCATGTAGCTACTAAGTTGAGCGGACCAGCATGCATGGTCCGCTCCTTTGTCTGAAATTATACTTCCACTGAGCGGAGCTGGGGGGCACCAAAGTCTATGGGAACACTGGCTCCAATCTTTCTCTCCGCTCACTCCCCACCGTATTCCACAGTCCCCCTCTCCTCCGTCCCCCCTTTTGTGTAGCTACCCGAATAAATTAGCAACCCAAATCGGAGAAGGGAGGAGGAGGAGGAGAGCATGAAGAAGAGGAGGGGGGCTGGGCCTTGTGGCGGAGTCGGCTTTCATTTGGCGAGGTGCGCGGTGCCCTGAAGCAGCTCTATCGTCTCAGCGCACACACCAAAGCTGTATGACTGGATGCTGAGGCAGAGAGAGCGAGCGAGCGAGCGAGAGAGAAACCTTCAGATCAGTGAAACACCAGGCAGAGCACTGCGGGGCCACAGACGGCTCATATCTGCTGCAGCCAGCCTGCAAAGAAAAGCACAGTGGCTTTCCAGCTGATCCAAACGCGCTCACCTGACAAGGGAACGGAGACAGGACTAACCCATCGGTCTGTCGGGATAAAAAAAAAAATCGGGCGAACTGGCTAAACTGTCTTCTTTTTTCTTCATTGTGGATATTATGTAAAGAAAAGCCAAGTCCAGCTGGCCAGCACGGGTTCATTCAAGATTTTGCCCCGGTGGATTGTCTTGCTGTGAGTCGTTAGGGGGAATTGGAGACCCGTTTGCATACTAATCAGGTTTCGGAGGGGATATCCAGAGCGCGCATCCAGCCAGAGCAGCGGAGCGGGTCAGATGAATGTAAGTGACAGCTCTTTTATTACTGCCTTCTATCTCTTTTGCATGTACCTGCAAATCTCAATGCAGAGCTGCTTTAATCAATGGAGGATAATAATACGGACCGATCCCTAGTTGTATCCCTGCCGTGCTGGTGCTGGTGGGTGCACCCTACATCTGCACCTTGCATCCAAAAGCTGGCCAGACTACTGTGATCTGTGAAGACCAAGCCGCACTACAATAGGAAGACCAGATCAATAGATTGTGGTGGTGCCGCTTGGTCAGTCAGGGCTATTCTCCTATTGATTACTGATTACTATTCGCAGCAAACCAGATAAACAGTCAGGTTGGTAAAAGACCCAGTGGCACCACATGAAAGGGATCTATATTAAGGGTTTGTCTCAGAGCCTGGTATTTGGGCCCTATGATTTGGTAGCCCTATACGGAACATTTTAATAACGGTAAGTCGTCGGTTTCTTCCCCTTGGGCTGCCAGCTAAGAGCGAGTACACTTTGTTTTGGAGGGCGGACAGAACCACTTAACAGAGAGCACCATGAAGTCCACAAAGTGGGCCAGTATACTTTGGACTAATTCCTGGAGAGACCAACTGATCTGTGAATGAAGGGCTGTAGACTGACTTAAAGATGTCTCAGGAGGAGAGAATATGCAGCCTACTAATATGGTTGGGTGCCCTTGAGCCAGGCACTTGCAGGGCCTCTTCTGCAGCCGATGTTGTAGGCTTCTGTTTCTTATATAGACTGTAAACTTTTATGCATACTCAAAAATCATCCCAACCTGTCAGCAGAGTCACTGGTTTGCAGAAGGCTTGTCCTAGTAGGCTTTGGAGTCTGCATAACAACCTCAAAAACCTTATGAAGTTAAGGCATCCAATACATTTTCCAGGAAATGCACAATTGCATGTAGTTCTGTCATGCAGCAAATAGATTCTGACACAAGTGCTTTTTTTCTCACTGTCTTGAAGTGTATTTATTGCAGCCAGTTTTGTCTGCATGTGTTTACATGGCCACAGGCTAAAAATGGGAGACCAGGGGCATATTTAAGTACCTAACCACAATAGTTATTCTAGTCGTATCTGGTGTCCAATGGCATCCACAGCTCCCGGTTTTCTCCTGTTAGGGCAGATATGGGTCTTTGCATTATTACACTATCCACTTACATGATCCCATGTGCTCCAGCTCCATACTGGCCTCAGCCTCTGGTCTGCATACGACCAGTAAGGGTTTGGTTTCTTCCAGAGTGATGAGGCGTGCAACGAGACATTTTATAACAGGAACCATATGGATTGCTGTTGGTAGGGCTGCAACTGAATGGAGCTGATGTTTATACAAATAACTTCTAATTACTCACATTAATTGTGTAGAGGAACAGGTTCTTACAGGACCAGTAGTGTGATAAGAGCTGTAATTGTTTGTCTGCATGATCAGACTACAAAAAAGAATTCATATAATAAGCCCAGGATACTTTACATGGGATGTGTCATCTACTTTGAGAAAAAAATCAGGGATTTTAATTATATCTCAGATCATTTAAGGAATTCAGAATGTACATTTTCAGAAGTTAAAATAGTGAAAAGTGCCCCTCCCCCACCCTTTACTTTATATTGCATTCATTGGTGCACATTTTAGCACAGTTAAGGTATTGGACTATGTATCTGGCCATCATTTGAAACAGCCCTCTTGATGGTGTGTGGATGCTTCTTCTACACCTTATTTCATCACTTGTTCTTGGTCACCTATCATTTTTAATTCAATTCTGATTTAATCAAGTCGTGCACTTCTTAAATTGAGATGTTACTCTCCATCACTGCCTTTTGTGGATCTTTTGGTGAATGCAAATCATTTATGTTAATGGTTTTGCAAATCTTGAACAATCTTGAGAGTTTACTTTAAACTTTACAGTCACACATTGTGTCAGTGTTGCAGTCGAGTCACTAGAGCTCCAGTATGAGTTGAGTCACAAGTACACACTGTTCAATTCAAGTCTGAGTCGCAAATGTTGAATATGAGTCGAGTAATACTCCAGACCAAGACTCTGCTTCCTTGTCCGAGTTGCCAATTTTGAGTCAGAGTCACAATCGAGCCTAGTCAACATTACCCGTGCCTGAGTCCGAGTCACCTGTCCAGTTCTGAGGTGATGTTCAAGCTGGGCTCGGAGCTGGTCTGCTAAAATGAAAAAGCTGACACATATTTATAAAAGGTATAAACTGAACAAAAATGGCAACAAAAACTGTTGACAGATATGTCATTTGTTAACTGGATGTGCTTCATAACATACTGCATCTAGCTGCAGTTCTCAGTTGAATCCATCATGAAATCCATATAGGCAATGTGCACCACTCAGGTGGCTTCCTCAGGCATCTTTGCATGCTGCACACTGTGAGCAGGTGGGAGGAAGTTGAACACACTTACGCTTGTGATGCAGCGTAAAGTATAACACTGTAAGAGGCATTAACAATATTTCCGCTATATCTCATTCAGGAAGAAGCCTCTACACCTCTGAATGACAAAGAAGAAAAAAAAGTTGGAGTCCACAACTACCGACTTCCAAATCCAAAGGCAGTTAATGCCCAAGTTGAGTCTGAGTCATCAGTGCTCGAGTCCGAGTCGAGTCATGTGTCATGAAAAAAAGGGTCAGAATCTGACTCAAGTCAGAGTCCTGGACTTGCATAGTACAATTCTGCATTGTGTAATCAAATTGTGTACTTGCCACCCACACTGACGTTGACATACTGCTTGCTTACACCATTGTCCTCTTTGTGGTTTTGACAAACCCACATAAGAAAAAAATCTGTTGTTTAGCAGTTTCTTTATGTGTCCATTACTGTTTGTATCCTTAGATGATTACACTCGTCTCCATCAATATCCCATTTTATGAAGGTTTCAATCCCATGTGTAGTGTCAGCTCAAGTCATCATGTGTGAGAGAGAAAGAGTGAAGGCAAGAGACAGAGTGAGGCAGAAAGAATGATAAAACAAAACAGAGAGAGTTAAATACAAACTTCCTTTTACATCTTCCCACCCAGAAATTTTGCAGCTGAAGCAAAAATCAGTTTAATTGTATCCCAAAACTGTTTTTTCCTGGGTTTTGTTTTTATGCATGGGAAGCCAACATCTGAGTACAAATGTCGGAAAGTGACTCACAACCTCTCTCTCTCTCCCTCTCTCTCCCTCTCTCTCTCTCTCTCTCCCCCCTCTCTCTTTCTATCTCAACCTTAACCTTTACGTTAACCCTCTCAGCAATGTGCTTTACCTTAACTCTTAGCTTAACCTAAAACCAAACTTAAGGCTATTTTTAACCCTACACCCAGGTTTCAACCCCAAATTAGCCTCTTGAAAAAGTGAGAATGGGCAAATTGTCCCTTCAGCCCCCACAAGTGTAGAAATACAACTACCAACACATGCACAAAGCTGTCTTATCCATATGAAATCCATAGTGTTACACCCTGACTTTCCCATCTACACACAGAGACACCACATTGCTGAATGGATAGCAGATGACAGCGGTGCAGAAGGCAAAAAACAAACAACAAAAAAAAAGACAAAACAACACAAATAAGATTGTTCTCCTCTTTCTTGGCTCCACAAGTAGCCAGTGGAAATATTTACCCTACATCTTTCACTCGCCACACACCGCTGATGCCTGGGGTGTGTGTTGGTGTTTTTATTTACCTCCCAGACCACCATCTTAGAGGCAACATAAACCAGTGACGTTGACTTGGTATTGAAACTATTTCATGTCAGTTTAGTTTATCCAGCGACATTACAAACTATAACCAGAGTTCGGTTATTGTGTTGTGGTGGGGTGTTGTGTTGCTTTCCTGGAAAGCAACATGTATTTCCATCCATCTCCATCCATGGGAAGGCAAGCTTTATTAACAACTTAAGCTGTAGGATGATAGGAAAATAAGATTCCCATTGATAAGCAATCCCATTTATGATTGCTCTGCGTTTCATTAGCTTTACCCCTGGGGCCTCTTGGTTGCCATGGCGCTATAATCACTAAGTCTGCCATCTTGCTGCGAGCTACTATAATAGTCATGAAATTCAATTACACCATTGTAAAATTTGAACTGTGATTGT
>OMLB01030911.1:1721-14304 GCA_900302555.1 Myripristis jacobus | reverse complement strand
CTATCCCACTGCTCTTTGCATTTATGTGGTTGTTAGGAGACGATCTGCTATCCCACTGGACCGCTTGCCCCATAGTGGCACTGGTGCCCCGATACTGGAATGTCCGCTGAGGTTTGGGTGGAGGCTGAGCTTCTCCTTTCTCCCAGAGTAATCTGTCCCCTTCAAGCCTCCGCCAGAAACCTCTAGAAGTGTAGAAGTTCCCTGCGGGCATGTTGTCTTCTTGGTCATCAGCTGGTAGAGATAGAGGTTTAGACAGAACCTCAATGTCCAAGATGCAGTCAGTTTTTGGGTCCCCGTTGGTGGTGATAATTTGTTTAGCTGGAGGATTAGTAGCATCCACTTTAGGAGACCAATGTACAAGAGGCTTATTTCCTGGGGTTCTGGTTGAAAATTCACTGGAACAATTATGAGAGGGCTCTGACTTTCTACCAGCTGCTGTATGTCCAGCATGTACTTCCCGGAAATCTAAGCCAAGGCTCTTAGTTTTAGAGAGGCTGGTTTTGCCTTGAAGTCCTCCTCTTGAGCCACTGCTACAAATCCCATTCCCGAGGAGATCCGCGGACAGAGTTCGGGATACGACAGGAGGGTGAGCTTTGACCCCAACATCCTGACTGCTGCACTGGTGACTGCGGCCTTCCCACTGGTTTATCTTCTGCCTGATGTTGATGCCTTGCTCATGAGAAGGGGGCCTTCCTGAGGAAGGGGCTTTCCAGGCCACGGTGCCCCGTTTCTGCAGGCCACCAACCACTCCACCCCCTCGCCTGGCCTGCTCCAGCCCCAGAGCCAGCATGCTGAGGGGGGGCTGTGTGCAAACTCGCACTCAGTTCTCCATTGGTGAATATATGAGGGTTTTCATCAGAATGCAGGATGGAAACACTGCTGACCCAGTGAGTCTGCTTGCTGTTAATTAATCCTGGACAGAATAGTTTAGGAGTGCCACAGGATTTAGGGTTCCTCTACGTTTTCACGTGTCTTCTTGAGTTAGCTGAATGTCATTCTCCCCCCTTCTCCTTTTACAAACAACCTGAAAAGTAGACAAGACACCAAAATTACTCATCAATCACTCGGCACTTCAAACAAGTCCAGGCAGCTCCACATGAGGCCAAAGAGACAACAGAGCAACCTAAGGGGACACTACTAGTTTTCAACAGCACACTTCTGAAGCAGATACGGGATGGAAGTAGGGCCAGAGTGAAGGTCAGGAAGGACAGGCTCTTGTCAAGGTTAGCTGCCAAAAATAAATCCAACAAGAGTAGGGAAAGACAGTGACAGGAATACGGCTGCTGCGGCATTGTGCTGCGATGTGAGAGTGAGTGTGTCTGTGTTTGTGTATGTGTGTGTTTTGAGCCGCCCAAAACCTCCTCTAGCCCCAGGGGAATTGGCCTCCCTGTAGCTGCACTGCTAAACCACATAGCTGGCCAGCTATGAAATGCCAATGATACAGTAAAACATTTAATCTAATTTAGTGTTCTCTCAAAGCTCTTTTTCAGAAAGGGACTGGGAAAAATGGACATTTCAAGCGGTTTGTTACAGTGGCTTCAAAGAGTTATAGAGGCAAGAAGGCACATGAATCCCAGGGTGCATACAAAGAGCCAATGACAAACAATTAGGGCGATAATGGAAAACATCTCAACCACACCTATCTGCACAGCGGAATAAAAGCAGAGTGACTGAGCTACGCAACAAAAAAACATACAAACATAATGTAATGTAGTTTAACTGAGGCCAATGTTGTAGATTGACAGCATATGTACCATATGAAGCAATATATTCCAAATTAAGATCTTGTTCCTTCTGATCAAATGTTACCGTTGAATGACTGGATGTGAAATTTTAAAAACAGCATTTACTCTGACTCATGTTCGCTGCCTCAGTGTGGTTACTGTATACTCTTGTTCAGCAGCTCCTGGCTTGCTGGAACTGAACCACTTGGACACGTTGCACATTACGACGAAGGCTGAAAACGTTTAGAGAAGGGGAGACATGGTAAAATTCCACAGCGCAGCTCATGATCATAATAACTCTATGAGCTGCATTCCAGCAGAGCTGTCTGGGGGGGGGCAGGGGAATAAATTTAACTAGAGACAGTCAGTCAGTCAGGCCTGCAAATGATGCCTTTGTTTAGTTTGACCTAAATCTAACGTGTGCGCACCAGAATGTCACTCAATCACAGCCAGATCCCGCGGTGACAATGCGGCTACTACGCTGACCCACTTGCATTACTTGTCTTTGTGTGCGGTATGTTATACAGGAAGGCCTGACTTGCGTTTCCTGAGATGCAGGAAGAAGGATCAGCACACTGTCCATAATTATGGTGCAGAGAGATTTGCACCCAGCTATAACCGCTGATTTGAGAGCTATGTTTAGGTCAGATCATATCCCAATCCTATGACAATAATCAAACGTTCTCTTTGAAATGTCTCCACAAATACATCCTGCCACTTTTGCAAACATGTCTCACTCTGTCTTTCCCATGGCCTCCGGTTGACAACACATTTTCACAGAATTAAACGGACATGGCAAATACACCATGAGGTCTTGTGATGTCAGACATGGCGAGTCAGAATCAACTAGCATAAAGCTCCATGAGGCTGTCAACCTTAGGGAGAGGCATCCCCATACTTTCAGTGAAACTCTCTGAGTCATCCAAGTAGAAACCAGACACAAAAGTTACGAATCCCCAATACCTGTCATCACCTGGCAGCTAAATTAAACCTAACTGCACCTTCAAAACAGCCACAAAACACCATCCTTAAGAAGTGCGGCATGACACAACACGTCCTAGGCGGGGCATTATACGAGTGTGGTTTACCGTAAACAGTGACAGTTAAAGTTGTAATAAAACAAAACTTGTTGGTTTGCTAAGTGCCAGAATAAAGGAGACACCAACATAAAGTGTGTCAATATGGCACTGGACTATCTCTAGTCCTCAAAGCAGCTTCAGTGCGTCCTAGCTCAAATTTTACAGTATCAGTGGATGCTACCATGCCAAATTCCATCACATTTGATGTCAATTTTGGTTGTAGATGGCTGTGGAAACCACTTTAATGGCCTCTGCTCCAGATTCTTTGGCACAAACCTGGAGTCTGAGACAGCTGCAACACTGATGCTGAGCTAGATGTACAGCTGCTTGTGTTATTTATTTACTCCCATGTTTCCTCTAAATTTGGCAACACCTGCAGATGGTTCTCATCAGATAGAAAAATCCTCTGAGACTTCAGGGTCAACTGTCCTCAATCCCAATTTTGCTGATTGAGAAACACTAAAAAAGAATCAATGGATTCCTGGGTGCTGAATTTGCAGGCCTGTAGGTAATCACTGACTGAGATTAAAGTGACAGCTACAGGAAGAGAGAGGGATCCAGACGAGACAGTCTTGCTAGCAGACCTCATACATATGGTTCTCAATTGTATGGGGGGAAAAACACACCAAACTCCTTTCAAAACTATCCCAATTTGCTCATAGGAAAAAACTACTTGTCACATAACAGATGACATAAGACTTTATTGAATCCTTAAGAGCCACTCTACAATTCGGCATATATACAGTCAACCAGAACGCACTTTATATTAGTTAAATATAAACTTTTAGGCCTATAACTGGACCATACAGCTCGCTAGCTACCAGACCACAGTGCGGTTTGGTGGAAGTACAAGCAGGGTAGTTCCCAAAGTTGAAATTTTATTTAAAAAAAACAAACAAACAAACAAATGTGGCGCTTGGTGTGTTGGGTGTTAATTATGTCGAATTGAAGCGTGGACCCTATCGATTCAGAAAACATCTAGTTTTAAGGGTACAAAGTGAGAGGTATATAATTAATTCATCAAGGCAGTTCTATATGGCCATGTTTAAGTGTGTTACATGGAGTTTGGCAGCACAGTTTTGTTCACACGAAAGAGGCTATCATCGAGGGAACATTTAACTACAGTAAATTGATAGCGTGTTAAATAAATAAATAAATACTCACCTCTTGAGTTACAGGGCAGACAAGATAGCTGAAGCTACTTAGCGTTACGGAATGAAGTGCCAAAATGATATCAAATGTAACGTTAGAGCCAATTTCATGCAGCCCAACGGAGGCAAACGTGTCTTATATCCGCAGCACTTTGAGGTGCAAAGTCCATTTTCGTTGACAACGGTACTGACAGAGAGAAAAATCCAAATAGAGCCCCGCTTCATTCGCTCCCATCGGTCTTCACTCTGGACGAAACTTTCACAGTCTCGTTAGCTAGCTTGAAGCGACTGCTGTCCTCTTTGGTAAGTTATTTAAAAAAAAAAAAAAAAAAAAAAAAAGGCAAACTTAAGAGTGGATAAATGTGCTCTTATGACGGGAAAACGTCCCTATCAAACGGTTTCTTCTGCTTCACACAACAAACCAGGCAGCGTGAACATCAGCTCAGCCCTCGCCCTCCTCGGGACAAAAAGAGTCAAGTTCTCCACAAAACAGATACCACTTCCGGTTACAAGTTGACTCAACAAATAAATAAATAAAAAATAAAAAATAAATAAACTCACTGTTGGGACAGTTAAAAGTTAACTGAAACTATATAATAACAACAATGACCACAACAAAACATTATTATCATTACTATTATTATTATTATTAGTAGTAGTAGTAGTAGTATTTCCTCCAGAGTGAAGAACGATGAAAGCGAGCGAAATGGGACTGCTTTTTTTTTTTTTAAACACACATTTACATTGAAAGTAAATGGTGTAGGTTCCGGTTTAGCCGTGGTGACAGTGTGGACTTGACGCCGCGGCGGTGGGAGAAGTGGACTCCTCCGCGGTGATCCTGAGCTGCTCAGGGGAGAAGACGTCATCACATCAGCTCCTGCAGCTGTCAGCGATAACTGCACACTGCTGCCTTCAGTGCTGCCCGAAATGTAGTCAGCACGATTTACGCTGACCATATGTCAGTACATAGGCCTGGTATAGGGGTTAACATCCCATCATGCCCGAGTTGGACAATGTGACTTTTAGGTGATGTGTATTTAGGAAAAAGTTGCAGAGGGTATGGAACTTGTTTTGAAATGTATTATAAAAAAAACTTTTGCCTTATGAATTTAATAAAAGATTGATTCAGTTAATGCACCTAATCCTAACATATGGCATAGCTCCTGCAACTAATATCAGCAACAAGTTGAAACTCACTCTAATGATCCTTATGTCTGGGAACAAGTGGAGCCTTGCCCTGTGAAAAAAACAAGAAGTCTCTCACAACTATGAGTTCATAGCCCCCCAGTACACCAATGCTATGATTTTTCTTCCTTTGATATGGTTTTTCAGGTATATGTATGGCAGTGTCTGGCTTGATCTGTGTTCCATAGAACAATGACAAGAACTGATGATGAACAAGATGATGACAAGATGAAATTTGGACATGCTGAGGAATAGCAAGAACCACAACTTTGCCATATGAAGCTGGCACTGTTAGAAGTGAGGGATGTCTTAGAGCAAAAAACTGCAGGCAACATGAAAGCTATGCCAACAACTGATGGTAAAAGTTATGTATTATAGAGCTTTTGGCTAATAAAGTCATTTAAACATTAATAAGATGCCTGATGCACACTCTCTTGCTGCCACACACCACAGCTCTGTGGAGCTTCAGTTCTTAAAATAACCATTACAAAGTTTTTTGTGTTGTAAGATCCCACCAAAAGACTAAAGTCTTATCAAAACAAGAGTCGGAGCTTCTGAGGAGCACCTGAAGGCACCAGTAGACACTGCCAAGTCATAAAACTAGACAGGATCCTCTTGTGAAACAAATAAATCATTTCTCATGCACTGCTGTGAAAAGTGAGCCAGGCTGGTTTGGACATGAACAATAAATACACCAATGTAACATTGTCATAGACTGCTGTCATAGACAATGAAGAAATAATAAACATGATAAAGTATATTTTCTTTTATTAATTTCATTCTCATACATGCTGTTCTTCCATATGGCACACAATACACAGTGACTAGAGGACAATTATCAACAGTATCTACATCCGAAGGAGAGAACAACAGTGCATTCGAAGGCTCTTGATTCACTTGTTTGAAGGTACTTAAATTAGCATGCACAGTGCAGATAAAAACTAAGGTTCTGCTATCATCCAGTGCATTTCCAAAGACAATTTTAGTTTCCTGAAAAAAATCCTGAAAAATGAACACCTAGAGTTTTTGACCAAGTGTGGGCTGAATCTGTGTGCTTTTACTCGGCCTTCAAGCCCTCCTTGATGAGGTTGAGCTCGTAGCAGAGGGTCTCGTGGCGATATGCCATACGGATCTGAGCCACGTTGGTCTTGCGGATGTCATTGCCCTCTGGGCCCTCCTTCAGGTAGTTGGCACCCAGGAAATGAGTCTTTTCCTGTAGCAAAGAAGAGAAAAAGAGGCATGTTTTCATACTGGTAATAGTAAGAAGTTGTCTCTTCACAGTATATCATACACACTAGTATGTTTAATGTCTATGTCTATCACTCTAGTCTTTATAGTGTGATGACAGAATTTGCAGGTTTGCTCATGATAGCAAATTGGACAAGATGTATCATGACCCTCTTATTAATAATCATTAAAGTAATAATCTGTGATATGGGAAAAAATGTCCCTTTTGCTGCTCTCTACCACTGAATGCGAAAACACTCTAGTGATTCAATCTAGTTTTTACCTATTTTTGGGGGCCCCTGTCAGGCAAGGGCCCTTAGAATTGTCCTAACTTTTCCCCCATATACAGCGCCCCTGATTCAATCTATAACCAGTTCATGAAAGCTTTTATAATTGCTGTCCTAAATACTTTCCAAACAAGTTTTCTTGGTATAAAAATGCA
This sequence comes from Myripristis jacobus, assembly GCA_900302555.1. Lineage (NCBI taxonomy): Eukaryota > Metazoa > Chordata > Actinopteri > Holocentriformes > Holocentridae > Myripristis > Myripristis jacobus. The sequence goes on along the minus strand of OMLB01030911.1, from coordinate 7,496 downwards.
GGAAGTGATACATCTGATTTGCAGTTTGTTTGAAACAAACAAAAGTAGAACTGGGCCATGAGAGTGAGCAGCAAAGCTGGACAGACAAAGAAACAGCACCACCCACATAAAGTCATACTTCATCAATATAATATGCAAAACAAAGATCTACACTGTAAATACATTAAAACGTAAGCAAACCATCACTGTATCAGAATAGCTCCATGATGTATGTTACCTCATCTGACAGGCTGCTCTGCAGCACACTGTTCCTGGAGATCTCACACATGTCGCAGGTACTCAGCTTGAAGACCTGGGCTGCAATGGCATACTCCTCCATCAGGGGCTCCTGTGACAACAAACACTGAGATTTACACTCAGTAACACAGGACCAGATCTATCTCCGGCTGCTGGGAGAGACACAGCTACAACCAGATACAGTGAAGTATAGGACATTGTTTCCAGAAGATTAAGTGACAGACATGAGGCAGACTTTTCTCTCCATCAATTGTTAGGATAAAATCCGTTCAGATCATTCTTGCAAAATATCCACTCAGTGTCACACAGTCTAATGCAGCAGCTCTGCCATAAATTCTACCTTTTAACAAAGTTTATAATGTTCAGTTTTTGTTGATATTTTTGACGATGTGGAGAATGTGTAAATTTAATTCTCTGTTTATTACTGAGGTTGTAGTTTGCAGAGGTCTTGTACTGGACTACATTATATTGAGATGTGTTTCTTATTTTTTTGTCCTCCCTACTTATATGCATGAGGGGGACAGAATAACAGAAACAGCAGTCCAGTCCAACAGCAGCACTAACTATAAGCTCAATGCCAAACATAGAAGTGAATGAACACCTCTATTACTGTGACAAAAAGAAAACCTGAGCATCATAGGCGGCAGTCAACTTTATGGCACAACAGTTGGATTGGATTGGATTATATTGTGCAGGTGGACCTAATAAAGTGGCCACTGAGTGTATATGCAGCTTGATCAGTGTAGAAACAACACATCTAGCTGGAGTCTTTCATAAGCTAATATTGCACATATGAAAATATGCACTTTCTATAAATATGCCAACTACACATTTAGCATATTGTATATACATTGCAAATTCACACATTTTTGTTTTCTCTGTGTCATTTTTTGATATTATTTATGGGTTTTTTCCATACCATACATGTTTTCTCAGTATGTTCATTTGTCATTTTGGGCATATTTTCATAACGGTGAGATTATTATTTTTTTTTTTTATTCCTAGTTTTTTCTCTTGGTGCAGGATAATTGTAAAAGCCATGTGCCTCACCTCCAGAGAGTTTCCATTGCTGTAGAAGTATATAACACAATTCACAGCACTCAGCATTGCCTGGCATATCAGCCAGTGCTCTGACCTTTGTGTAGTGGAACTGCATGGGGTCGTCGGTGGACAGGGAAACCACCAGGCCTTTCTTGTGGAACTCCAGCAGCGGGTTCTTGGCATATTCCAGGAACAGGCTGTTGTTGCTGAGAGGGGACATGGCAATGGGCAACTGGGACAGGAAGTACAGATACTGCAGCACAGGACTCTGGAGGTGGAAGATAGACACAATCAAAGAGATATATAAATTTTATGTATTTGTTAACAAATATTCTCAATATCAGTTTAAAAACTGTCTGGAGAGAAGAATCTTCAAAAGAAAATAAGCACAGAGAAGCACTGTAAACTACTGTGCTATAGTCTGGACATGACAAACATTTCGTGCAATAAATCATGGACCTCGCCATTCATTTCCATGAGCCACCATTTAAAGCATCCTCAGTCAACACATACCCAAGTAAACTGTAAACAGCCTTTGGTGATACTGCTACAGTCGACTGGGGTCACTAGTATTTCGGGCTGGCTGTTTGGAAATCAGTGTCATGACATTAACACGTCCTACTGAAGTGAAATGCCACATATAAGCTGCAAAAGAGGGCTGACCTTCTTGAGGTTGAGGCCATGAGAGATGTTGTCAGCGGTCATGAAGCAGGCCAGCAGATGGGTGACGGCACCAGCCTCACCACAGTGAGGCCTGAACATGAAGGTGTTCATACCTCTCTCTCTGGAAAGCCACAGACAGACACACAATGAGACTTTTATCAGCAGTTTTAGAATAAAAACAGACAAATATCCCTAGATGAAATTATTGCCTTGTTTAGTCCTGTCAGATGAAGGAAATAATGAAATTTGGGGACAGTAATAAAAGGAAAGCAGTTATCCTGTATTAGAGACATCTTTAGCATTAACAAAATGTGAAAATCACATCCCTGAAATAAATAATGTAGCACAATGACAAATGACAAATCACCAAATAATTTTATAAAGTTATGAACAATGCAAAAAAAGAAAGGATACTGACCTACGGAGCTGGTTGAGCTTAGCGATGTTGGCGTACATGTAGTAGATGTAGTAGGTGTAGGAGGGGTTCTTGACAATGTCCCACTCCTCTGGCTTGGGGCTCTTGGTGGAGAACATGTGTCCACTGTGTTTGGACTCGTCGTCCACACTGTCGAAACCTGTCACCTATAGACCAGGAGCCAAAGAATATGGTTCGTCAATCAAACACAGCACCTTAAAATGCAAAAACACCAATCCCGAGGAGCAAATTTTGGGGCCCACTTCTTATTTCCACATAACTATATACTTTAGAGTAGCCTAACCCATCTATCAGCCATTGTAATGTATAACAAGAATGAATGAACCACTCCCTCCTCTGCCATTTACTTACTTACTCAGTTGTATACCCTCCTCATCAGCTATTGCTACAGCCCTGTTTACAGATAACGAGTGGACCAGAATGTGTTTAATAAAACCTCTAGCAGCCATAGAGACCATTTTCACAGCAGCCATTTTGACATGAAATAGCAGGGTAAACACAGGTGTTACTAATGATATTAAGTAAGGTTCTGTTCCACTTGTAGTGTAGCAGAAGCTTTCCAGTGAGCCAGTATGAACACCAGGGCCCTGTCTCTGTTACACCTGAATGGAATGGAAACTTAATTAATATCATTAGTAACACCCATGTTTACCCTGCTTTATCCTGTCAAAATGGCTGCTGTGACAAAGACCTATTTCAGTTTTGGTCACAATAGCTGTGAAAAGCTATTGTATTTGCTGTACAACTTGACCATCTCAGCAGAACTGAGTAAACAGTTGGATTTGGATTTGGTCACTAGCCAAGGATCTGTTAGCTGGCAAACAGATCAATTGAGCTAAGTCAACTCAAACTACTGCCACTAGATTCATGATGCAACTGCAACTTGTTCTTTACCAAGTCAAACAGTGCAAATATAAAATACTTACAAGCATTTGAAAAAGTATCTACGTGATCAACCAGTTGACTAGCAACATCTAACAAACCATCACCCAGGCCTACTATCTGCTATTAAATCCAAGTGTGATAATCTCACATTAGTTAACACACTTAACATGTATTAGTGTTATCACTTTGATGGATGACTTGCAGCTGTCAAATTTCTTGTTATGCCAGTTTTTGTAACATCCTTTTCTATGAATGTTTATCATGCTGTCCTGTGATGTTGGCTGTATTGTAAAATGTTATGAAACTTGTTAGTGGAAAGATTTGTCACTTTCTCAATTTTTCCACAGTTTCTATAATTTCTTGGCATGAGCCAACAGAGGGAAACTGCAGGATGAAACTTAAGTGCCTGGCACATGCCAGGCACTGTCGGTGTTAAGCTGAAGAAGCTGCCTGACATACTGGAGTTGTAGCAGAATTTCCCCTTGATCCCCTAGTGAAACAGAGTGATTTTTTTTTTTTTAGTTCCTATGCCATTAACTTGCTTAAAGGTGCACTTTGTAAACCCATAATGAAATAAGTACCATCTACACTCAACTGACACACACAAAAAACCCCATCATGGAATTGGCACAAAATTTGGAGGTCAAGTCTACATAGTTCCTATCGTCAGCCGACTCACTGATAAATTATGTGCTTGTTCCATGTTTTTTGTCAGTTGATTCTTAGGCCTCTAGTTTCCCGGTGCAGCGGAGGGTGGCGCAGTGAGGTGAACCCCGCGCAGAGCTAGTTTGGACCAGCGCAACACGAGGGGCAGACGGTTTGCTAGTTTCGCAGACCGAGGTGCGCCGAGATGGGAGTGGTGGCGCAGCAGGGGGAGGTGTCGACAGATTCAGCTTGGCACAGTGGCAGTTTCGTGCCAGAAGGCTTCGCCGAGGTGCACCAAAAGCTTGTCATCTGAAACCACGTCTACTTTCAGCGCAAGGCGGAGCGGAGCCAGCGCAGTGGAAGTTTGGCTGACTGGCGCACATCACCAAAACCTCATAATCAGCACAAACGGTGCCAATCTCCTTTGATCTGACATCAGTTGTGACGGGACAGTTGATATGGAGAGATATTTATGTGCTGATTGCGATCATAGCATTGAATAGTGTTTTTTGTCTGTATTTATTGCATTGTTCATGTGCCTGACATTCCGGAAGCCTGCCTGTGAGGTTTTGGTGACGTGTCCGCACTGCGCGCCGGTCTCCGCTCCACGCTGGTCTCCTGGGCTCCGCTCCGCCTGTGGCAGCAGACCTCCATGTCAATTGTGTAAACTTTCATTAAATTTCAAACTTTCATTTCATTCAAAGGTGAGGACAGGGGCTCATTTGATTGGTTTAAAGTGAATCGGCTGTGTCAACCCCACTCCACGCCTTCTCTTCTCCCTTCCGTCGGTAGGAGGGACGGCGGAGTACTTGGGCCACCGCGCACGGCGTGCCAAACTTGCAAAATCCGCCTGGCCACACCCAGTTGGCGAAGCGCATCTGTGCTGCGCCCCTGCCTCGCCCGGTCTGCGAAACTAGAGCCCTTAACCTTTTTTTGCATAGTGCACCTTTAACTACTCCAGTTATTGGACTTATAAGTGTACGCTGGGGCTCGGGCTATTATGGCACTGTTACCCAAGGCTGTTTTTCTCTCTCTGACTCACATGCTTAAGGAAGATGCTGAGCTCAGGGTTGGACTGTGGGTCAATGGTGGCCTGGTACACAGGCAGGAAGATGTTCTCCAGCATCTTACCGAAGTGGGGCACAAAGTTTCTGCCTCTGAAGATGTCGCTTAGATAGAAGAAGGGACCCAGCAAATTAATCCAAAATCACAGAACAGGGTAGAAACAATAATGCATCTGTAATCCGAGTAATGGCTTGGTGTAGGATCAAACAGAATGTAGAGTAGAACAGAGAGAGTAAACTTACTAGATCCTAGGTACTTGAATCATCCATTTGAGGTTAGGGGAAAAGACTCTGTGCTTGACAAACCAGCCTGAGAGCTTGGTCCACTCATTGGGGTTGCAGCCGTAAATGGACAGGCGAGGCTCTGCATACTGGTACTTGGCATCCTCCAGGTCGGTGGCGACTTCCTGGTTCATGAAAAGGTGAAAATCAGGCTAATGCTCACATGACATTCAGTGTATGAGAGATTATCTGTTTTGTGGGTCAACACAAGGCTGCTGACTAGATGGATCTATGCAAGATGAATGGCAAATACTCCTCAAGGATATTGACTGACTCATACTGTGTATATACATTCAGTGGCCACTTTATTAGGTCCACATGTACAATCTAATACAATACAATCCAACTACTGTGCCATAAAGTTTCCTTTCCTGCTGCCTATAATGCTCAGCTTTTCTTGTTGTCACAGTAACAGAGGCGTTCATTCACTTCTATGTTTGACACTGAGCTCATAGTTAGTGCTGCTGTTGGACTGGACTGCATTTTACTGAGAGCTGTTTCTGACATTCTGTCTCCTCTCAT
>OMLB01030875.1:3185-14086 GCA_900302555.1 Myripristis jacobus | reverse complement strand
TCTATTTATTTATAGAGATACATACCGCCAACTGGAACAGCAACCTGCAGTGCCAGTAAGGTGTTTGCTGTGAAATCTGGATGGCCTTGCGCAGTAGGGGCTTTGCAGAGTCCACCAAATTCTGAAAATGAATGAGCAGATCAATGCGCATCGCTCGCTCGTAACAAAACACGCCAGCCAAACCACTGCTAACACTTTTCCCGTGTTTGTACGCGGTACAGCTAGTGCTAAATCACAAAAGTTAAGTGTAATTAAAAGGCTTGGGGAGCTAATGTTGCTCAAAACTGGCCCCTCAGTTGGGCTTCACTTACCTGTTGGCAGAAGAGCTCTGACAAAATACTGGCAGCTTCAAATTTGACATCTTCAAACTGGGGGACCTGCTGCGATATAAACCACTGCCAAAGCAACAAAAAAAGAAAATTCACGTTAGCGGCGTCATACTGATGTCAGACGTGCAATTATTACAACCAGCAAAGTTTTCAATGAAGCGCCGCAGCGATGTTTTGCTAATTTGTTATCAGTAGATATTAAAAAGCAAAAACGAGCCACCGCAATGTTTAATATAACATCTGACAAAACTGGTTACTAGCTCAATTCAACGTCCTAGTTCCTCTAGAGATACAATTTCCGTGATTGAACATGTATCCTAAGAGTCCCCCGTTATTGACTTCGCTGAGTGTGGCCTGTGCCCATCCCCTCCGCCGCTCCATCCCCGCTCTTTCCCAGATCGACTGGCCCTCACCGCTTTCTCCAGGTGGCTCCGGGCTAGCTCGCTGTTCTTGGTGTGGTGGTAGAGCACCGAGCCCAGCTGGAGGTGCGTCCTGGCCTCGATCCTCTGCGGAGGCTTGAACTGAAACACAGCCTGTAGACAATGCACGCAGAGTCGGATTTTGGGCGGACTCGAGGTCCGAAAATGCTCTGCAAAACCGAGAAGGGCGAGGTACCAAGGCTCCGGGGCCTCTACATTTGACGCCATTTTCCCCGACAACAACAACAAGTTTTTCAGCGCTATGGCGAGGGTCCAGGGTTGCCAGGTCGCGCCAGGCGCAATCCCCGACAGCGTCACTGTCGGGGACACACTTTCTAACTGTGGTGCTCATTTGGTGCTCATTTTTATTGTAAATTTTCATCCACTATAAGGCGTACACACTTGGGTGCATATTCATGCCTGTTGAAAAATTAGCAGGAATATATTCGTGGCTGACAGTTAAAAACTTGAATAACATTAAATGCGTTTATCACTTTATTAGTTTACAGAGGTAGTAAATCTAAATGCACGTCTTACTCTGCAACTATTTCCCATGGAAATATTAAAAGAAAGAAGCTCGAATTATGCTCATGAATCTTGAATTTGCCTTCCGAGCCACAGACACATTTTTCATAATGACCCGCAACTGGTAGTGATCCAGGTCAGACGGCTAATCTGTGACGATAAGGGATAAATACAGAATCAAACATTGAAATTGTTTTAATTTTATTTTATTGTTATTACTTTTATAGCTGCAACTACTACTTGCTCAGCCTATGAGCGGCGAACTCGAAAAGAGAAGAATATTCGTGAAAACATAGATAATTTAATCACGGCAAACAGCAACTGATTTAGTAAATATCCTCCAACCTGGCAACCCAATATTGCAGCTGTCCTCGCGAGATTTGATCACATCAGCGAGATTGGCTCTTGGATATTGTAGTCCAAAACAGAAGTATATTATACCCTCGGTAGGATAAGCCCCTGGAAAGCCTAAATAATCTTGCGCGCAAAACCAACCAGCAATTCTGCGGAGCATTTCCACGCAGACGCTCTCTAAAAATAGCCAGGCTTCCCTGTGGCAGCGTTGACACCTGCCTTTTCCAATCACCTTGAAAAAAACGCCAGCAGAGAGGAAGACGTGCAGAGACACCACAGCGTGCTCCAAGAGGGACTGACCAGCCTCCAGTGTGCAAACAACAAATGTGTGCAAGAATCTGGGTTGACTGTTGAATGACAAACAAACGCCAGGAGGATTTCATTGCGGATCGTTGTCTCTTCACAACACAGAGGAAGGTAACAAAAATAGTGCGCTCTTAACACATATATCAGTTTTATTCAATAACTGTCAAATCCATTCGCCTGTTTGTTTGATTACTCTGATTTTAAGTCTAGTGCGCAGTTGATTTCACTGAGGTGTGGTCACTGAATTATCACATAAGTCAGTTTTAGGTGGTTGAAAAGTGCGCTGATTTGAGCATGATCACCATTCGCAATTTATCTACGGGAAAATAAGCCTTGGTTTGGAAAGTAGAGTTTCCAATATTGTTGCGTCCTACAGTGTAATTCAATATAGTGTTTCTAGGGTAGGCTGTTTGTGTGTTGTGGCAGTGCGACATGGCGTGCTGTTGACGAGAGCGGGGCTGTTTTAAGTAATTGCCTGGCTCATTTCACCTTCAATTTTCTTCTTTTTTCTCTTTTATAATTTCTATGCAGTCCTGTTGCCCTCTGCAGTGGTTTCCTGTACGTGTTCATCTGAATCAGAGAGTGCCTGTCTGAGAGCCTGGGTATCTGTCAAGGGCACACATGGCCCACCGTGTGCATGACCACCAGAGAGCTCTACCCGTACCCCAGGCCACAGTCCTGTCCCTGCCGCCCCCCAGCCCAGCAAAAGTGAGTGCCATTCCACTTCAGACACTTATTCCCCTTTGAAATGACTGAATCTTTGCTGAAGTTATTTTGACCCAATTACTGTGATGTTGCAATTTTGTTCTCAAGTTGTGGCAAGTCTTCTGTTTTTGTTTGGGGAAAATTCCCCAAGGCCCTACAGTTGTACATTATTGGAAAATGTCCCATTCATGGAACTTGGAGATCACCATTATCACTTGTCATTCACACTATTAATAAACTGTGCATGATAATAATGCATTTAAAATCTCTTAACAGTGCAGCATTAGCCGATATTTTACCTGATTATGTCAGTTTGGGTTCATTATGTTGATCAGTTCTAACACCAAACCACACCGTTTGCCTTTCAAGCTGTCAAGGCTATTTTGGGGCTGTTGTCGAGGCATAGGGTTGCCGGTACATGCATGTTTTCAAGTACATGCCTGTGCCAGGACACTACTGTAAATAGCAGGCAGGTGCCAACAGAAGCCAGCCAGCTGAGGCTATCTTCACTTTACAGAGCAAAAGGTGATACCGACTGAGGAGAATCATTGCAGCTGGTTCACTTCTGCACCATAAGGGTAGAACTGAATCATGCATATTTCCAAGAATGAGCATGCTTTCATATGGCTGAAATCAAGTTAATTTTAAGGAGGTGTCCTCACATAAACTTGATTTGATTCGATCAGGTTCACCAAGAGAGGGAGTTCAATGATGTAGGCTACAATGTTTTGCCAACATTCAGAGTAAAAATTAACTTAAAAGTGAGCGAGTGAAATGAGTTTGTCATCAAAATGATGCTGATTGGATCACAGGATTAGTGAAGTAGTTTTGAGGATAAAGTAAAAATGCAAAATCACAGAGTTGCTAATGTCACTCTATCCCATAAACACCCCTAATCTACCCCTGAGCAAAGCAGCCAACCCTCAGCTTGTCCCTTGGAGTTAATAATAAACAACATTAGCTAGAAGACTGTAGTTGTTTTGGGCCGCTTTAGTGTGTCAGGTCACAGCTTGTTGTTGCCGAAGAACAGCAGATGTGATCGGTCTGTAGTTATATGTATGCAGGTAAACTAAGTGATTATATTTTAAGCTGTAAGGTGTTTATATGTATTATATTGGTATATGCAAATGAATCAAATGCCACAGCGTTTCTTCACTCTAGGGTATCAAGTTGCAAAAAAGCAAAACAAACAAAACCTCTCCAGCTTGCTGTTGTATGCCTTACATGACTTAAGAGTCTGCTTGTTATTCATGCCAGAAATTCCTCTTATCAGAAAGTGGGATTGTTTATTGGGTTCAACCTGCCCGTCCAGCTGAATGCACTTACACAGACACACACACACACACACACACACACACACACACACACACACACACACACACACACACACAAACACACACACACACAAAAACACGCTTCAAGGAACTACCAGTTGGTGTTATCTTATCTCTTGTGATTCCGACATAAACAGTCGAGTCACTCTGGCTCTAAGCCACACATGCAGATTTTGCTGTGCTGTGGCATTTACTTTGTTGAGGGATGTACATGAGAGCACTGCTGCTGATAAGCAGTGGAGCAAGGAGGACGAGAAATTGCTCCTCAAGTAGAAATATTGTTACTTTGCTGACATTTTTCTTAAGTTAAAGCAGAAGTACTACTGTAAAAATCTACTGAACTGAAAGCAAAAAAGTAGCTCACTTAAAATGTATCCAGAGTGAAAGTTACTGAGTAACTTTTTTATTAACAGTAACTTTGTGAGATGAGATCATTGAGATGCAGATTTTATAAAGGAAGAGTGTGCAAAGTTCAAACTAGATCATTTTCATTGGAAATTTGGAAATCACAAAAAATGAAGTTAAAGTAAAGTCAGTTTGTGATGGATCAGTTTCTGATGCTTATAGGGAAACAACAAAATATGTATTCTGTTTTGGATGGTTTTAAAATGTAGCTAAGTCCAACACTTAAGTATAAAAGTAGTTAAAACTAAAACTACTGACTTAAAAATAATAAAAAAAAAAAAAAACAACAACACCTGTACGCAAAAACTACTTGATTAAAGTAATGTGAGTAAATGTAAGCAGTTACTTCCACCCCTACTGATAAGTGCACTTGCCTGTGTGCAGGTATGTGTGTGTGTGTGTGTGTGTGTCTGTAACTGTGAAGATCAAATATCCCCATAAAACAAAATAATGACCAAAACTGTCCAGACTTTGGACATTTGATTGGCCCCCGCTTTGAAATTTGTCTGTTTTAGGGCTGTAAAGAGAGCTCAAAGTAGGTTAAGGGTTACTGTCTGCTTTTTAGTAGGTCAGAGTTTGCGAATGAGTGTACAGTCCTCACAAGTACTGCAGTACAAACGTGTTTGTGTATGTGTATTTGTGTATGAAAACAGGACTTCAGGCGGACATGGACTGTGCTGGACTCACTGCTGTGTGGTGCGTTTGCTGGAGCCGTAGCCAAAACAGTCATCGCTCCTCTGGATCGAACTAAGATCATCTTCCAAGGTGAGCACAACACTGTACATAACATGCTTTACAAACATCACATCATTCTGCAAATTTGTTGTTTGTGTCGTTGTATTCATTATAGTCGGCAGTTAAGTAACCAAATCTATATATAAGCAGGTGGAATTTGTACTGACGGTTGTAACTGTTCTTAACGAATTGTTAATCCTCTTAGTCAATGCTTACACTGCATGAGAAAATATTTTGTTGAACTCTTGGTTTCTCTCTCTCCCTTCTCTCACAGTGTCCTCAAACAGATTTTCAGCCAAGGTGAGCAAAGTAATAAATCTGTTGTAGATATTACAATTAATTTCTGTCTCACCCACTCAGTAGTTTACTCAGTAGGTCACCCAGTCTTTTAATCTTTACTCATCTGAATTTATACTTGACTAGAGTGTGGAAAAATCTCTTGTATGTGTAACAATTACTAGTAAATGAAAAGCTAAAGGATGTCCGCCACTGCCCCACATGTGTCTCAGGAGGCTTTCCGGCTCATCTACTGCACTTACTTGAAGGATGGGCTGCTCAGTCTGTGGAGGGGAAACTCTGCCACCATGGTGCGGGTCATCCCCTACGCTGCCATCCAGTTCTGCTCCCATGAACAGTATAAGGGATTACTGGGCAGCTACTACGGCTTCCAGGGAAAGTGAGTAGAGACTCTAAGGGCCACACTACATTACATTCGATAGCTGTGATAATTACATACCACATCTGCACACAGCTCTGCAACATCTAGAGAAAACACAAAAATGAAATTACGCAATCGTTTATCCGGCTACTGGCTGTATTGGTGATTTTTGGGGCTAGTTTTGTCTCAGTTAGCCTTGTGGTATAGGTGATCTTTCATGCAGGACATTTGGAGTTTGTCTTTCAGCAGTAAGTTTATGTGCAGTTATTTCTGGCAAGTAACTTGTGATTTCAATAGCAGCGTGAAATCCTTTCATCAGTCTAATATTTAAAAAACAATCATATCAGTGTTTTCGCATGTTTTAATCCATTTACTAGGCCGCATGCATTCCTTTATATTACTCTTTCAAAGCATATCATACTCAAATGTTTAGTTGATTAACCTACTTTCAAATTCTCTGCTGCCCCGGCTAACATGTGCCCTGGTTTATCAGACATGTGCATTTGAATTTAGGTTGTAAAATAATCGTTTCCTCATGGACTGTTTTCTGGCAGTGAAATACATTCTGCTGTCTGGGTTTCCAGAGATGACCGATGCATTCATGTGCTATCAATAAATTGGAAAAACAATTTTCCTACTTGGCAGTCAGCCAGACTATGATACCTTTTTTTTTTTTTTTTTTAAATCAACCAAAAGACAAATCCACATACTTTTTTCAAGTTGTTCATGTTTGCTTATTGTTTGTTTTCTGGGTTTGGTTTTTTGACCCAATGAGACATAAATACAACTCTGTTTGGACTTAACGTGCTGCATCTCAGAGTTCTCCACCTCCATATAAAGTCACCAGAAGACTTGTGGACCATTCAAATCAATGCAGGCACCTTACTACATTGCCAGAGAATAATAAAGTAACGTTGACAAAAAAGTTAACCTGGGTTGGACATTTGCTGTCATGTTTACTGTCACGATCTCAAGAAAGAAGAAATAAATACAAAGTAATGGCTGCATAGAGGGTTGGAAAAAAACATTCAAACATCTAAAAATATATGGTTTGAAACGGGCAGCAGCACTGTAAAGGAGGAATGAATTGTAGGAAATAAGTAAAACATGTAAAAACACTGGTACGGTCCTGAGATACATTTACAATCTTGCATTATCTGAATCACATTACAGTAGCATGTGATATTCTGCCTAATATATACTGTCAATTCTGCTTGTTTCAGAGCTCTGCCCCCTTTCCCCCGCTTCCTGGCCGGCTCGCTGGCTGGCACCACCGCCGCCATGCTTACCTACCCCCTGGACATGGTGCGCGCCAGGATGGCCGTCACTGCCAGAGAAATGTAGGCCCCCACCTACTGTTGCATTCTCAGAGCACCTACTGCCGTGCGCCAAGGGATTCCCCTCTCTGTTTTGTGTGTTCTAGTCCTGTTATTCTTAGAGTTAATGGGGCAACTGTAATGCATGGCAGTAAAAAAATAAATGTGACAAATTCTCCATGGTTCCCATAGCCACGTCACATTACCTTGATTATATTGTAAATAATATCTTACCTGAGGTCCCCTCTCTCTACAGGTACAGCAACATCATGCATGTCTTTGTGCGAATCTCCCAAGAAGAGGGTGTGAGGACCCTTTACAGAGGTTTCACCCCCACAGTCCTGGGAGTCATTCCATACGCAGGGATCACATTTTTCACCTATGAGACCCTCAAGAAACTACATACAGGTACTGACCTTAGCTCTTGATCTATATGTGTTTATTCACTGATGATCTGTGAGGGGGCTCGCAGTGAGGGCTCGGCGATGTGGACAAAATCAAACATCACAATATCTTTGACCAAACACCGCAATACTGATGTTATTAATAATGACGCAAATAATAGAGTAGGTACAACAGTGTAATAAGTTCAGAAAATTGCATCCCTTTACCGTAAAGCCGCCTTTACAGTAACCTTGGACTTTGGAAGAGTGTTGGGTTGTATAGTTACCTGGGTGTGATAGGGTCCACATGGCAAGATGACCTCATTATTTGCTCCATGCTCTCCTTAGCAGCTAATCCAGATTGCTGCATTTGTGTCTCCCCTTTCTCTTCCATAGCGCAGCAAAACAGGTGCCAAAATACCACTTTTAGCATGTGATCAACGTGGATTATGCCAATATAAAGAATAACAAGTTCCAGTACCCATTTTTTGTGTAATTTCAATTTGTTTCTTCATGGCACAAGGCTACTATGTGGCACGCCTAGGTGACTGTACTAACCAACACTCTGCTGAAGTTCTGTTTTGGTTTAAAACCATGAAAATGCAACATTTAGATCTTATCATATAATAATATCATCCAAAATTCCAGACAATATGTAGTATTGCAGTATCGATATAATACTAATATATTGCCCAGCCCCACCTGAAATTTTAGGTTGTTTCTATTACACTGTAAGGAAACCTATTGTGAACAGATGCAAAATAAAGATCACGCTGAGCCTCAACTCTTTCCTTAACACTGGTCATTCTTCTCTCCAGAAAAGACAAAGAGGTCCCAGCCATACACACACGAGCGCCTGGTCTTTGGTGCTTGCGCGGGCCTGATCGGACAGTCGGCGTCGTACCCGCTGGATGTGGTCCGCCGACGCATGCAGACAGCCGGCGTTTACGGCTCAGGCTACAGCACAATTCTGGGCACCATGCGTGAGATCGTGACACAGGAGGGAGTCGTGCATGGATTATACAAAGGCCTGAGCATGAACTGGGTTAAAGGGCCCATCGCCGTGGGGGTGAGCTTCACCACGTTTGACCTGACACACAACCTCCTGCACAAACTGCACCAGATGGGCTACTTCGCCCACTGAATCCACATGGGCGAGAGGGGCAGCAGCAAGCACTGACCACACTGTCATGAGGGAGGCGGTGAAGTCGGTCACAGAGAGACTTTGAATGTATGGCAGTAATAATCAGTAATAACTCCACTCACTACATGGCTGCCTTGTTGCACTCTTGTTTTCAGCTCAGTGAGTATCTGTGTCTCTGTGTGTGTGTGAGTGTGTGTGTGTGGACAGTGGAAGAGGAGATCTAGTCTGTCCACATACACTAAGTATCTAAAACTTAGGTGAATGCACAGTCTGGGGTCAGTTGTCCCTAGAAGACAACGGCAGTTCAGAGCAACGGCAGGAAATAAGTGGCTTCAAATCAATTGTTCAGCGACATTTATGTAATATTTGTTCTGAAATCGTGGCACCATCACAGTGATGAGAGTGAATAACTGGAAGTGTGTGGATAAGGAAAATGCTTGCTCCATGGTAAATGCATGTGGACGAGTGTTAATACAATACACACAATTTTTGTCTTTAACGTTCTTTTAGTCATCTCAGTAAAGTGATTTTTATTGCTTTGAAAGTTTTTTTTTTTTTATTTGATTTTTGATGGAAGTTTTATTGTTTCTTGAATCATATATCGCCGCTTTCTTTTCCTCTTGATTATTTCAAGTAGCCTGAACGTGTTGGGCAATGCCTTTTGGTTAAATCTAGTGCATCTGCTCTGAATCAGACTGAGTGTTTTCACAAGCGTTATGTGTCACATGATAACCCACATGGTCAGAAGGGGGATTACGCAATGGTTTTTATTTCAATTCTACATTTTATTGAGGTGCCAAGGTGGAATGACTGAAGATGATGGGATGGATGATTGTGGGCCAGGGATCATGTCAGCAGGACTGCATAGTCTCAAGTTTCTATAAATAAATATTTCAGATTAAAATATGTATATATTATCAAAGATATTTCTATTTCTTCCCCATGTTGTACAGATTCTGTATGTGATATTAATTGCTTTTGCTCGATAGATGCCGTTGAAAATTTTTGACATGCCAAAGCACCAATCTTTATGACTAATACTTCTATGTGTGATAATGAGCAGTCATACATTTCATTGCTAATATGCGGTATTTCCAAAGATCTATGAGTTTACTGCTGTTTCAAGCAAAAATCCATACTTGGAATAATAAAGGTGTCTCACCACTAAGCTGAGCAATGAGTCATTTTGTCCACTTGAGGGCGCCAAGTGAAAGGAAAAGCCAGTCTCATCTGGCCACTGACTAGAGGCCTTACAGAAATTTGAATTTAATGGCTGTATTAGTTAGGGTGTTTACTGGCTACAGGAAAATCTAGGTTTACAATTATAATAGTCACTGACATGTTTTCCTTCTTGCTGACACAGATTGGATTGATTTATATTATTGCAAAATTACAGCAAATTGAATTCCGCTCTAACCAACTGAGGCATTTGCTTTGAAATAATATTAGCAGAAATAAATGACACTATCCCATAAGTCACATGTAAAAATGCAAGCAGATAAATGTTGTATGTCTATAATTTGCTAACTAATTTCTCAGCCTCATGACTCTGAGAGGCCACCGGAGCTAGAAGTTTCAGTAGGTGGCAGCAGTCAGCAGCTGCTTGTGTCTTCTCTGTGGCCCGGGACCATAATGGAGGTTAGTTAGGGCCCTGATCACCTCGTGCCCTGAACTTGACCTTCACTTTCCTCTCTGCCACAGTTTTACTGCTCTGTGGCAGCTGTCTGTGATTCCGTCCATTTTGGATAAATTCCTACGTGACATCTGTGTTATTTTCATAATGCTGCAAATGTCATTTTGTGTGTGTCAGTTTTGCAAAATGAAATTAGGTATGTAAAAAAAAATCAAATTATCTATATATATCTATATATCTATAGATATATATAATAAATCTTAGCCTTAATAAATCTTTTTTTTTTATTTTGTTCCGTTCAATTTCCATCCACATATGTTACAAAAACAGTCATACAAGAATAATCATTGTATCATTGTAACAAAGAAAATTAAAACCATATATCTTGCTCCAAAAGATATCTTATTATTTTAACAATAACATACATAATAACAACATAGATACACACATAGATATTGAAAAACTCAAATGTTAATATCAAATATTTGTTGCACTGACGTATAACAAATCCATTAAAAGCTAAAAGGTTTATTATTATTATTATTATTATTATTATTAATGTTGTTGTTGTTTGTTTTGCTTTTCAAATATAGAAATCCTGGGGAGTGCTGTTTCAAATGTTCTATGTTTAATTTAAACAAACATAATGTTGGAG
>OMLB01030860.1:7010-20170 GCA_900302555.1 Myripristis jacobus | reverse complement strand
ACACACACACACACACACACACACACACACACACGCACACACACACAAACACCTATATGAAAAGGCCTTTATCACCCCTGAGGGTACTTTGTCTTGCACAAGGGCCCCATGAAAACACATACATCATTCTAAAAATACATATGCATGTAACATTATAATATTCAACAAGCCTGAAAAGAGAATAATTGAAAAGTCAATAAAAGCCTGGGGCCATGGGATTAAAAAAAAACTAGGTAGCCAAATGTAAGAGTGTATGATCAGTAAAAGGTTGTATGAGGAATCTACATGTATCTGTATATGACTGTTGGGTCACATGACAAATATGCAATATGAAAGAAAACACATGTAAATAGTACACACGTTTACACACATGCACAAAGCCTAGCTCTGCTGATGTGTGATTGGGGAAAAAAATTCACATTCACACAGTACACCAGATGGTTTCAGTTTGATGAGGTATGCACGCCGAGAAATGCCTCTGTTTAACAGGAATTCCTTGAAGACTATCACTTAGATGTGGAATGTTGTTTTTGTCATGGGATTCAAGAGTTTTAGCATGACTGCCAGAGGGATGGAGTTCTGCCAGGCAGCGGGAAGATTTTTCTCCCCTCGGTCTTCGGTTGCCATGGCTCCCTGCTCCTACAGGCCCAAAACAGTGGATGAGAAACATTCTCCTCTTAATGTGTGTATCTGTGCATGTGTGTCTCTGTGTGTCTTTTTATGAGTCCACTTTGTTAATGGTACATGAAACAGGCGTGCATATTTGAGGGCCCTGTCCTCCCTCTGTTATGCTTAATACTGTATCTGACAGAAAGACAACAGTTTTAGTGGAATTCTTCTCAAAACCAGTGAAAAAAATATAGTAAAAAATATCTCATTTCATAAATAATTCTAGGACAAGAAATCTGCCACAGCTGGCAATGAATGGCAACATATTCACACAATTATACTTGAATGCCTGTCACAACTTTTGACCAAAAACATATACTCCCACAAGTATTTTATTTTCTGGATTGACTCATTCAACAACCCCCATTCCAGCAAAAAGTAATCCTGCATCAGTAAAGTTCCCCATTTATCATTGCCTTTACTGTGTGTGGGTTTGGTTCCTGACTTATTTAAGACACAGGATAAAAAGCTAATAAAACACTGCAAGAGTTCACCCTCTTTAGAGAAAAAAAAAATTCTTGCCACTAGGCGGCACTCATTTGTTTCCGAGTGTTGATATTGTGAAACACTATCGTCCACATCTCACTCAACATTCGTGATGCATACTCAGTCTCCTGTAACCAGTAACCATATGATAACAGGAAACACATACACAAAAGAATGTTTGTGTATGTTGAGAAGTTTCTGAATTACCTCCCCTTGTACAAGCATCATTGCCACTCTATTTTCCAAAACAAATATTTGATAGGAGCGGCATGAAAAAAATGTTCTTAATGTAGGTGGTGTTTATACAAAACCAGTCCTGGTACATGTCTCTTGATATGCAAACTCTCTCTGTCACTTTCCTCTTACCTTTTCCTGGTCTTTTGTGCTTAAGAATATAATGCACCATGGTTACGTTATCTATCTGTTTACGTACAAAGCTGTGAGTAACTTATCTCACCCTGAGACCCAGTGACACACATTTTATTATTAAAAGTAAGTGGTTTAGGATATATAATTATGCAAATTTATGTAAATTAGAGGAGCACAAGGTGTTTACCGTGCACTCACACAGCTGTTCGTTTGAGTCTGGCTCATCACATCATATCTTCTCATTCTCATTTTTTTTAATTTTTTCTCACTCTCCACTTTAACAAAGTATAAAAGCCATAAAACCATCACAGTTACTATTAATATGCTGTGAATCCATGTTGGGCTTTGGCTAATGCTGCTCTAAAGACAATAATACACATGATTAGTGTGATTCATTTATGGCAAAATAAATATACTGTACGTCCAAGATGTCAGTGTGTTAAGTGTGCTTTGATGCTCAGCAGGGGTGGACCAAGAAATTTTTACATGGGGTAGCACAGGGTTTTGCAGGGTGGTGTGCATGTGGTAGGGTGGGGTAGAGTGGGCGGGTGCTTGGTGGGGCACTGGGGATTGTGAATCTTTCTCTGTCTCTCTTCACTTGCTTACTGGTTCCTGTCTTTCTGACCAGTCATCTCACTGTGTTTTTGTGTCTCTCTCTGCCATTGTCTTGCTCTTTCCCTCTGCCTGAATCATTCTCATCTTCTCTTGCTGCCCCCATGACTATCATTTTCCCTTCTTTTGGCCTGTCCTCTGATTTCTTTTCTCTTAATATTCTCGCAAACTCAGATTAGAGATATAAAAGGATGTGTAGGATCAAGTCAAGGCATTTGACTGTGCTGCGGGGGTACATAGCAACCAATTTTTGTATCCCAACCATAAAACAAATGGCTATTGACAAACAAAGTTGCATGGAGGTCGGGGACAGGGCCTGTGGAGTGGCTGACGGGGGTGTCGGTTCCCATATTTAAAAGGAGGATTGGAGAGTGTGCTCCAGCTATCGGGGTATCACACTACTCAGCCTCCTACTCAGCTTACTCCAGGCTGGAAAGGAGACTCCAACCAATTGTCAAGCCTCAGATTCAGGAAGAACAATATGAATTCCATCGTGGCCATGTAACCGTGAGCGAGCTTTTCACCCCAGCATGGATACTGGAGGAATCATAGGAGTTTGCCAGTCCAGTCTACATGTGTTTTGTGGATCTGGAGAGGACTTACTGTGTTCCCTGGAGGATGCTGTGGGAGTATGGGGTGCCAGGCTCCCTGCCTAAAGCCATTCAGTCCCCGTATAACCACAGTGAGAGCAGTGTCTACATTTTGGGCAATAAGTCAAGCTTGTGCTCAGTGGGTGTTGGACTCTGCCAGGGCTGTAGCTTGTCTCCACTTCTTTTTATGATTTTTATGGACAGGATTTCAAGGCGCAGTCAGGATATAGAGGGTGTCCAGTATGGTGACCTCAGGGTTACATCCTTGCTCTTTGCAGATGATGTGGCTCTATTGGCCTCATCAAACTGTGACCTTCAGCCTACAATGGGTTGATTTGCAGCGTCAGTGTGAAGCAGTTGGGATAAGGGTCAGTAGCTCCAAGTCCGAAGATAACCAGAGGATATACCAGCAGAAAATGTATAGATGGATAAAAACAAACAAAAAGGCCAGATAGCAATAGTGTTACCAACATTTCACATTCACAAGCTCCAATGAATGTACTATAAATGTCCAGTTCAGCATTGTTATAAGCAACCCACTCACATAGACTTTTGGCAGTTCAGTCACCACCCTTTAGCACTGAAAAGAAACCTGGTAGCACCCATTAAGTGCAGTGAAGGTCCCCTGGGAGCTGTGAGGAGACGCCTCCCAGGAAGGCATCCTTCCAGCTGGGCAAAACAGCCATTCTTTGTCCCCTCTCTTCTGGGAGCCGCATGAGAATGGGCTATCATGACAATTTCAAAATTTGGAGGAGGCTGTTTTCAACTTGTGTTTGATTGTTTGTTTATGTTTTCAAGGAACAAAATTTGACGCTTCCTTGTTGCTGGCAGTGTGGCAGACTACTCCCCTGCTTCCTAACAGCCAAGATCAAGCAGATAAATATCAAATATATTAACCAAGAAACTATTCGGTTTCTTGCTAACTGATTTCATCACCACAGTCATGGTTTTCAGCCATAAAAAAAAAGTCTTTTTTGAAATGAAAACTCATCACATAGTCCCATCACTCTATGACTCTTTAATTCCTTCTCCCGCACAGCCAATGTGCTGTTGCTAATGGTTGGCCTGCTACACATAGCTTTTATGTCATCTAATGCTACTTTCACTTGTACTCAGACAACAGAGTTGCGTTCACTGAAAGCTGAACATCAGAGTTTCAGCCTTGCAAATGTACAACCAGCAACAACATTTTTTTCATTATATTGCCAAAAATTGGCAACAACAAAAAACATAAAATGACACAAAAAAGCCACAAAGATACCAACTGTTATGCTGGTTAAAAGCCAAGGAATACACATGTTTTTTAAGGCAGAATTTAAAAACAGTAGGGGCCAGCCTAACATACAGAGGCAACTTGTTTCAGCGTTTGGGGGCTAAAACTAGAAAAGCACCATCTCCCTTGTGCTCTGAGTAAGAAGGTGAGAAAGAAAATAATGAATAATATAGCAGTGAAGCATCCATATAATGTTCAGTCTCAAGGCAACATTCCTCCAACACACACACACACACATCCTGCCTCAGTGTTATTGGTCACAGCTATGGAATCCTTTGGAAAAGTATGATAAGTGAAATTCCCACGGCATGGGCATCCTCTTTTCACAGCTTTTGGTAATTCAGATGAGCATATTTGTGGGCAGCTTTCCAGCGGGTGCTCTTGCTGGGCTGCCATTGGTCTGAGTGCATTTGAGGGAATAAAGGCCACATAACTTCCAGTCAGGGCTCTCTCTCTTTATGTTATTGTTACAAACAGGAAACTGTGGAGGCCTTGCATTGTCTTAGCTCTGGTGTGAAGTTTCAGAGCCTAAGGTCTTACTTCTTTGTACCATCGGCTCATAATGGTGCTAATTTGATTTTATGGTGTAAAGACACATTCAAGGAATCCGGCTCTCTGTTTAGTAACTATAATTTGGTTTGCCTTTCCCACTGGATTATTTTTGTATTTGTATGCTAAAGTAGTTATTCAGTTGCTAAAATCTTTCCTGACTGTCTCCTCAAACAGCTTTCACTTCTATATATAAAAAAAGCCAAAGAATACATCATGTTCTGCTTGGGAAGAGAACACCATAAGACTAAAAAAAAAAGAAAGATATTAACTTCTTTTTTCTCTACAACTTTTGACACAGTGAAACAATCTATTTCCAACATTCCAGTGTTACGTAAGAGTGGTCTGAAGTCAATCAAGACAGTTCTTATTTGTGTTTCTGATCTCAATGAAGTGGATCAGAACATACTGTAGGCTGGGGGTGACACACACACACACACACACACTCATACACACACACCACCACCACCAACACAGCTGTGTCACATGCTTCTCCCCTTTTGCCAAGAAACTTTCACTCTCTTCTGTACCCTAACTTGAAGTTTCCACTTTTAGTGAAATGTCAACTTCACTGTTCTCTCCTGGTTTGTGTGAAGCTCAGTATGTACAGTAATATATTACAGGGCTGCGGTCTTCGCAAAACAATGATCACTATGCTCAGCTTTACAATGAATCAATCTCCTCTTGAGCATGTGGTCAGGAACACACACCACTGAGTAACCACAACACAAAGAGATTCATTTGACAGGACAGCAACTCCCCTACATCTAGCTATTTGTCTAGACATCTCCCCAACATTCAGTGGTTTGCTGCATTTGACAATTTATCAAATCTCTTCTCCATTTTTTTGGATGGTTATATGGTCAGATCTGAGGACAAACATCCAAACCTTTAGTTACAAAGAAGAAAACTACTTCAACTCTCTCTCTCTTTCTCTCCCTGTCCCCTAAGGAGGCCAGATAATGATACGCTGGCAGGGCAGATTGCAGGGTTGCCATCGGTCTGGAACTGTAAACACCGCGGAGAAGGCTCGTTAGGACATTCCAGAAAGGTCCTCAACTGGGGATTCTTGGAAGCGCTTCTCGGGTGTTTGCATTCTTCCTTTGGGACACCAGTGCTAACAGCGCTGCCTGTGATCACTGCCCTGTCCCGAGTGAGAATTATTTGAGGAGAAATGAAGGCTAGCAGACGCTGAGTGCTGCTCTCCACTCCTCAGAACTGGACCGTGGTAATGCAGGTACAGCTGACAGATTCAGACAATAGTTCTTTATGGCACTTTGTATTGATGCTTTGTCTGTCTTATTTGACATTCAAATTTTATTCATTCATTCACATAAAGTACATACATTTTTGGCCAGTTTTAGCAGACAACTGAAAATAAAGCCTGTTATTAAACTCAGTGTAAACTTTTTGTAAACAAAGCATTTAAACCCTAAAACACTATTCTATCAAGGCGACTATTGCAACATTTACTGTGCACCCCTATACTGTAATTATCATATCTCTGCATCAAAATGAGCCTAAACTACTGACTTGGGCTTCCAGCAAACATCATATAGGCTAAAACCAATGTTGTCATAGCATGGAGATGACCTTTGTACCATGATGAATTTGGAAAACTGTGCAATCGCCAAGATCAGTTCTTTAAATGGAGCGGGCTTGTTCCCAGCACAGTCCCAGCAACTGTAGTGGACATACTTGAGGCTATGAATCTGTGCTTAACACCAGGTTTTTGTTTTTTCCTGAAGCAAGATGACCCAGACGGAAAAAAGCTAAAGTTAATCATTTATTTAAACACACACACACACATACACACACACAAAAAACAACTTTTCAAGGTCTGCTCATAATTACAAATGCTCAGCTGTTGTCTCTGCAAAGCATTCAATAGAACTAATAGCCAAGCTTAATTTGACAAATTATTCAAAACATCAAGACATAAGACCCATTGCAGAACAAAGTTTGGGTCAGTTGGGAAAGACGCGCTGCTGGGCCTAAATTGTCACCACCGGTGCTGTTTCAATGGATCGGGTGCTTTATTTTTCATTACATGCATGGAACCACCATTTTCTTCAACTGTTATTGCTCATTCTCATTTGTAAAAGATACAGTATGTCACTTACTATAAATATCTACTGCAGTTGTCTGCTTTATGTCAAAACACTAAAAAAAGGTGTTACAACATGGCAGTCTTTATGATCTATGTTGCAACACATTAGTCTTTTTTTTGACATTTTTTTCCATGTATTTTTAATTATAAGCAGACAGCTACAGCATACCCTGGATTTAGTGGAAGAGATCTGCCTTCTACAATTGAGAATAAAGTCAGTGTTTTGGTCAGCTGTATTTAGATGTAAATTATGTGAGGAGTATCTCTTTGATCAAATTATAATGTCAAGCCTTGGGGGCTCAGCGATAAAAAAGAGATAAACGAAGCAAGATAAAGGATTGATTCTGCTTGTTTTCTAGTGTTAATTGCACAGTGTAGACACAGTGCTATATCAAAATGGGTTAATAGATAATATGACTTTTCAACAAACTTAAAAGCTGTTCAAATTAATTTCTCACATTTGGCATTAATAGTCATTTGAGCGCTATTAGTCTTAGAATAGCATTCCCCCTCTACCCTCACCCCCACCCCCGGCTTATGCCCCCGCAGCCTTAAAAATAGACAGTCTGTGTAAAATAAGACAATGCCTGTCTTTTAGGCAACACAATTAAGTCTTTGTGTGTCAGCAGACACGTCTAGGCCTTGAGTTGCAACCATTAACATATCCCGCAGCTGAATCATCACTTACTGGTAGTAATACCAAGGCCAAAAGTCATCTGTCAGATAATGGGGTTTTCCAGTTGACAGTTTTAGAAATTGTTTGATTTGCACAACAAGGCTTCAGCAAGCCAAGCAGAAAAAAACATGCCTCCATGCTGGGGGTTAACTATTTAAAGAGAGTGTTATCAGTTATCATTAAAGGTGTCATTTATACAATCAAGGACAAAAACTTAGACACAGACACTACAAATTGACAGTATTCCAAAGTCATCACCTGAAAACAAAAACAAAAACAAACAAACAAAAAATAAAATGATTATTTTATTGAGTTTGTTTGCAAAAATATACAACTCCATTTCTATTCATTTCTGTAATGGCTTCAGAAAATACACTACATGGACAAAGACTACACATTACCAACAGGAGCTCTTATGACATCCCATTCTGAATCCATAGGCATTACTATGGAGTTGGTCCCCCTCTTTGCAGCTACAACAGCTTCCTATAAGATTTTGGAAGGCTTTCTACAAGATTTTGGAGTGCATCTCTGGGAATTTCTGCCCATTCATCCAAAAGAGCATTAGTGAAGTGAGACACTGATGTTGGACAAGAGAGCCTGTCTCGCAATCTCCATTTTAGTTCATCCCAAAGGTGTTAAATGGGGTTGAGGTCAGGGCTCTGTGCGGGCCAGTCAAGTTCTTCCACACCAAACTCAGCCAGCCATGCCTTTATGGAGCTTGCTTTGTGCACTGGGGCACAGTCATGCTGGAACAGAAAAGGGCCTTCCCCAAACTGTTACCACAAAGCCGGAAGCATAGAATTGTCTAAAATGTCTTGGTGAGATGAAGCATTAAGATTTCCCTTCACTGAAACTAAGGGAACCCCAGAAAAACAAGCCCATGGCATTATCCCTCCTCCACCAAACTTTACAGTCAGCACAATACAGTCAGGCGGGGAACGTTCGCCTGGCATTTACCGACCCAGACTAGTCCATCAGACCGCAAGACTGAGAAGCGTGATTCGTCACTCCACAGAACACATTTCCACTGCTCCAGAGTCCGGTGGCAGCGTGCTTTACACCGCTCCATCCGATACTTGCCATTGTGCTTGGTGATGTAAGGTTTGCATGCCACTGCTCGGCCATGGAAACCCATGACATGAAGCTCCCGGTGCACAGTTTTTGTGCTGATGTTGATGCCAGAGGAGATTTGGAGCTCTGCAGTTATTGAGTCAGCAGAGCGTTGGCCACTTTTATGCACTATGCGCCTCAGCACTCTGTGACCCCGCTCTGTAACTTTACATAGTCTGATACGTGGTGGCTGAGTTGCTGTGGTTCCTAAACGCTTCCACTTTGCAATAATACCACTTACAGGTGATGGTGGAATATCTAGGAGGGAAGAAATTTCATCAACAAATGACACTTGCTCCTGAACATACATTTAAGGATTTATACTTACCTTCTACTCCAGTGGTTTTCCAGTTGAGGTCCAGGGAACCATGGAGTCCTTGAAGGTCTTCAAGGAAGCAAAATGAGGAGTATTTTAATTTCACTATACTTTAATTCACCAGAAATTGTCTATATAAACGATATAATATAAAAATTTATGAGTGATCAACATTATGTTTTAATCTCATCACTTTGAATCTATTTGCCAGTGTTGGTGTCAGGAACCAGAACAATCTAATTCTTAACACAAACCAAAATTTCTTTTTGTATTGGGGTCTCTGCGGCAAAATAACTTCTGGGGGTTTGATGTTCAGTAAACATCAACTTGGGGGTCCAGAACATGAAAAAAGTTTGAAAACCCCTGCTCTACCCAATTTCCATCCTCACATCACCTCCAGCCCTCCAGCTCCACTTCTTCTTCAGCCTGCTCCCTCTACCACCTACCTGCTCAACTCTTTTTTTACCCCTCACTGAACCCATACACACACACACACACACACACACACCCCACATACCCCCCACTCACCACCCCAACCCACATTCCCTTCATTGCTTTTGGACCATGGAAAGCCCCTGGTAGGTTTTCAGAGCTGCTGAACTCATACAGACACACAGAGCCCTCTCTCTCTCTCTTTCCATCACGCCTCTGGTCAAAGCCAGCCATCAGATCACATGCTATGTGCAGGCTCAGCAGCAGAGGAGCACAGCTATTTGCTGGGGGCACACATGCCGGGGCCCAAATGAATGACTGGCATTCTGGTGACCTCCCAGGCTGGCGGTGGTCTGCCGGGGTGGAAGGCTGTTTTAGGACAGGGTGTTGTGGCTTGTTGCTGTGTCATTCGTCTGCAGCAGGCATGTTGTCTCCAGGGCTGCACGGCTGCAAATGCTTTCACACCTCAAAAGGGCAGCTTGAGCCAGTATTTATAAAGTGAGTTAGAGTTGGGTAGCTTATTTTGTTTCAGTTTTGCACTCAAGATCAGGATGACTGAGATTCCAAGGGGATCTGCTCCATGCTTTTCTATTCTGAGACGCGAGATAAATGTGGGGCATTAGCTCAGACTGAATCTTGGTGCATTACACGATGTACGATCTGCTAGAAACTGATATGTTAAGTCTCACTGCAAAAGGAACAAATCTTTGGCTACTGATACTCTACGGCAGATAAGATTTGTTGCACAATTTTATCACTTGTTTTCCCTGTCTCTGGGCTGACCTACACCTTTTAAAGTGTATTTTCACACTTGACCTGCTAATATTCCTTTGTGCTGTGCAGGTGAGACCAATCACACGTATTTTTTTTTAAGTTAGAGAAAAATTAAAGAAAGGAGGCAGGACGAATAGGGGTGGGAAGAAAATGGAAAAGGGAGCATCATTACAGTGACTCTCAACTATGTGCCCTCAGCGGTTTGTGAGTAATAAGTCTGAGAGCAGATGCCAAATATTCAGAGTGTTTACCGACAAAAAGAAACATTGAAGTTGCCATGGTGATGTCATTATGTGTTCTTATGTGTTAAAGCTGCAATAAGTACAATTTTTTTCCGCCCCATAAGCCCAGATGACTGCAACATATCTGTGGGGTTTTGATAAGGTTGCCAATCAATACCAAAGACTCAACTAAATTCCTGACCAGTGTCACAAGATATTTCATTCGCAAGCCAAAAGGGAAAAGAAAAGCACATCATACATCATTTTATATTAGCCTCTAGCCTAATTTGTTAGTTTTCTCATTTCTGTTGTGAAAATATCATTTGATAATTTATTTGTGTCAGTTTCAGGCCACTGTAACTTGTGCCAGAGACCTGTCTGAATGTTTTTTTGGAATTCCTTGATCACCACTAGATGCCAATAAGAGTAATAAATTATTGAAGGAAGACATTTTAAAATGCTCCCAGTGAAAAGAAACAAATTTCACTTGCATAGTCAACTCCTCCTTTCTCTTTCAAATAGAGTTTACATTGCGATGCAGGGCTTAATCACTGTATTCACAACCACAGGCTTGCACCGGGCTTATTACAATACTCTTGACGGCAATCTCAGATATCATGACTGGGGAGAAAAATGTGGATTTTCCAGTTGCACAGACTGGGTTGGGCGCATATGGTCTCCTTGAAAACAGACCTGAAAGTAAGAATTGGGTCAGCTGAATTGATTCAAAATAGAGATTAAAATCTAATTCGTTTACATGTGTAATGATGACTATTTGGTTATTATGAATATTGGAGACATCTGCTCCAACTACAAGATGTTTTCAACTGCAATTTACGATTTTAATATTCAGCTCCTGAATTAAGTCAAGGCTGCCTCTGAGGACCATCTTGTGCACAGCATGAAACTGATTGTTGTCATCTCCCTTCAACCAATTCCAAAACTTTCTTGACTCTAAATGCGACTAAAAAACCTGCGTTAGCTGTATTTCACACGTCTGGATGCATGTACACATCTGTTCTGTTTCCATCACACTCTTGAGAGAAGTTGCTCTGATGACTCACAAATCGGTTGTCTGTCTGCTATGAACTTGTCTGGAAATTCCCTCGAATACAGCTCGACTAGCTGCAACATGCAGAAGTTTTCTCAACACTGCACTACAAGGGGAAATTACCACTCTTTTTTTCCTACACTGTTTCCTCTTACAATTATCAAAGAAAAATTAGGTCTCCTCAAGTAATGCTTGCCAGCTAGTTTACAGCTTATTTCATCTGAAAACCAATCCTGGAATAACTGTAATTCGTCCACAATGCAATCCAAGTCTTTGGGAAATGTGAACACATGGGAAGCTTGATGCAAATGGTTTCCTGAGAACAGGATACCATTTGAGTGCATTTCACCTTATCCTTGCCTATTGTGTATTGTGTGAATGAGGAAGCCGTCCATGGATGTGAGAGTCAAGGAGAGGAATCCGTCCCACTCCTTCCAACACTATCCAGTTGCATTCCTTGCCAATCCTGCCATATCAGATGACCTTGTCTTCTATTCTATCTCATTCTTTCCCACACAATCCAACACTCTAGTATCCGTCGTGTTCCCCACAATCCCTTTAAGTCCCACTCTAGTCTCTCCACTCAGCCCAGATCCAGACGATCCCCGTGTCCAAAGCCATTTACAGCTCTTAGCATACATAGGGGAAGAAAAAGAAACCATGAGAGAGAGAGAGAGAGACAGAGAGAAGGAGGGAGACTTACAAACAATGTGAATTCTTGAATATCAAGACAAGTGCTGTGCTTGGTGAACCTTTGAATCAATCATCTTGCAGTTTTGGCTTCAGTTTGACCACAAGGTAGACCTCTGTTCATGTTATACAATTGCTCATCTTAACTACAGCAAATGCAACCGCCATGACCTCCACATTTCTGAACAAATTGAAATCATACCATGTCTGGTCATCTCTTTTCTTCCCCAAAGAAAGAAAAAAAGCCAAAAGAAGGAGATTCACATGACTCATATTCCCACCTTCCCATTTTTTCCCGTCTTATTAAAGGGGTTTCATGCCAACCATCTGCCCACTGGCCAGCGATCAATCCTCCCCAGCAACCACTGCACCCTGTTTTTGCCTATGTGTGTATTTATCACACCAGTTGTGTATTCTATTGTGTGTATCTGTTTTTTCTCTCTCTCCCACGTCATGTTTTAATATATTAAGTGTTTTTTGTGTTTTTGTGCGAAATGGACTGACATGCAATGAAATAAATTGACTGATTTGAATTAAACTTCCTAAAAAAGGCTAGAAAAGTGGGAGCTCCAGAAAGACAATCTGAGAGTGTAACAAATTTACACTCTGGCTTTTATTCTGTGGCAGGATTAATGTTTCCACGTCACATGACTATACTTCCTCAGAATAAAATGCATGACTCATATTTATAGTCTAGTGGCCAGGTAGGTTGCAACTTGTCAACACTGGCATGGGGTTAGAGAGTTTCTCTGGGCTGATTTTTTTTTTTATCCACTCTGTTTTTTCATTGTGGTTTAACACACCTCCTACTTTCCTTTGTTTGCTTGCAAATGAGGGCAAAACCTGAACTCCTATATTTTAGGAATTTAGATCTCTCAACTTCCTTATAACACACAGTGAGTATCTATACACATGACACCAGAGTGTTAAAGGACACATTGAGAGAACTGGACACACTGGCCGTGGCAATCATCTTTGGTCACCTTGATACACCTTTGTCTACTTGTCGACTTTCCTTGCTCCCTGCCTGCTTGAGCTCCTGATTGTTTTTCCCTTTGCACCTCACACTCAGTCGTCTTTCTTTCCATCTGGGTCACTGAAATCTTCAGGGGAACATTCTCAAAAGCACCCCATATATAGCGTCCTTTTCACTCTAGAACTGGCTGGATCTTTACTACTCTTCACTTAGGGTACCTGACATCATTGTATTCAGGTGCTTTGTTTTCCTA
>OMLB01030846.1:2764-22192 GCA_900302555.1 Myripristis jacobus | reverse complement strand
CTGAAAACATGTTTTATATTCTAGTTTCTTCAAAATAGCCACCCTTTGCTCTTATTACTGCTTTGCACACTCTTGGCATTCTCTCCATGAGCTTCAAGAGGTAGTCACCTGAAATGGTTTTCACTTCACAGGTGTGCCTTATCAGGGTTAATTAGTGGAATTTCTTGCTTTATCAATGGGGTTGGGACCATCAGTTGTGTTGTGCAGAAGTCAGGTTACTACACAGCCGACAGCCCTATTGGACAACTGTTAAAATTCATATTACTCCTTCAAGACTGTTGGAAAATCATTTCAGGTGACTACCTCTTGAAGCTCATGGAGAGAATGCAAAGAGTGTGTAAAGCAGTAATCAGAGCAAAGGGTGGCTATTTTGAAGAATCTAAAATATAAAATATGTTTTCAGTTATTTCACCTTTTTTTGTTAAGTACATAACTCCACGTGTTCATTCGTAGTTTTTATGCCTTCAGTGAGAATCTACAATATAAATAGTCATGAAAATAAAGAAAACGCATTAAATGAGAAGGTGTGTCCAAACTTTTGGCCTGTACTGTATGTAGTAACCTTTTAATTCACTGTTTAAATATCTGTTCTGGCATTTATTCCTTAAATTCCTTATTAGCTCATATCAAATCAGATAATGTGTGATATGCATGTGTAAACAGAATAATTTAAAGAACTTGTAATTTACTTTTTTTTCTTGTCTTTGTGTGTGTAATCAACTTGTGAATTTTTATAGTGATACCTAAAAGTAAAATTTTGAACCCCTTTCACCTGTGTGTTTTTTGGTATTATATGGTCATATATAGCTGATTTTCAAAACTTTCCACCAATGCGATTCCTTTGGACTTTTTTCCCCCTCACTCAGGACAAACTGAGGATACACAATCAGTTGAGTTTGCTTCTCTTGCAGTTTGTCCTAGGTTGACCCCAATTTTGGCCTAAAATGACTGGACTAAATGTGTAATAACGACCAATGTAATGTCACACAAGCCACTGGCGGCCTCTCATAAATACCTGATGACATGGATTTGAATCAAGCCAAGTAAATAAAACCATGCAGAACATTCAGATGCTGTTATGTAGCTATGTAACCTTTATGGCAAAGAGGGACTATTTAACTCTGTGTGGAGGATCATTAAAACTTGACTGTCCAGTTCACCACGTGCTCGTCCCGCCCACACTGTAACCAACCCAATCCGCAGTCACGTGACAACACCCGGAAGTAACATATACATTTCCCGGATCGTAACTTGTGAGCAGAATGACAGAGTTTACCTGAAACTTAAGCGTCAAAGCTTAAACGGCAACATGCGTCGGGAGTGTCTCAGAAAGCTACAAATTGCAACGAGAGAGAAGCTCGGGAAATTTAACGCGTTGCGAGGTGAGTGTTGTGTTGTTTACCTCCCGTTAATTGACTGTTTTCTGCTGCTAGACCGAGGTGACACTGGGGCTGCTTATCACGTTGCGTTCAGGTGCAGAGGTGCGGCTGGGTGAGTTTTGGGATGTGGTGATTGTGACCGCTGTGGACGAGAGCCAGAGAGAGGCATATGAGCTGCAGATCAAGGAGAAAGTTGATAGAAAGGAGCTTCCCCTTGGAGTTCACTATAAGGTTTTCTCAGATCCATCTGGACCCAAAATAGGTGAGTGAGTCACACTGTCACATTTCATGGTTCTCTGTTGATAAGGGGACAAAGAGATGACCATACTGTTAGATCTATACTGTACTGTACTGTATTGTTTTTGTGTTTTTCAAGGGAACGGTGGCTCGACACTGTATGCACTGCAGCGGCTCATTGGCACGTATGGGACGGCACTGAGCAGGTTCAGAGTCATCCTGATCCATGCAGGTTTGATCATTTAATGCTCCTTTTCCCACAAATGTTATTAAATATCTATGAACATTAAGATTGCTTCTGTAAGTTTTTTCTTCGAGTTGGAAAAAAATTGATTCACTTTAGTATTGCAAGTCTTTTTTTATCTTATTTTTTTAAATGACTGATTTGATTTACTAAATATTGCTCCAAAGTTGGGATAAATTTCAGTGAGAAAAAACGGGCATATGTGAATCAGAATAGGTTCTCTGGGCATCCACGGGTCTCCCCTGTGCAGACATGCCCACCTCATGCTAATCCCATGCAGGTTGTGGCATAAAAAACATGCAGGTTTTTGCATGCAGTACAAGTGTGTTATTTTCCTCTAAAATGGTGTATTTGTGCACACCAGGGCCTAAACAGTCTTGGAGTTGCATAAATTGGGTTTGACTGGAAAGCTGAGACTCCTGTGGATTCAGTGAGCCACATTTGATTCATGTGTGATGATGTTAGCCCCCACAGTAGCCTTTACATTGAAGTGAGACCATTTTTTTGGAACTTCACTATATAAAATGGCCTATTGTGACTTTAGCGATATCACAGCGTCATGAAACTTTACATCCACAAAGTAGAGGATAATTCAAAAAACAAAAATCACAATAAATCATAATTACAAATCGCAGTACTTGTAGAATCGCAATACATGTCAAATTGGCACTCAAGTATTGTGATCATATCGAATCAGGAGATAAGCGTAACCCTAACCCTAACCCTAAAACAATATATCATCTGCATTAAAAGGATATTTTTATGCTGCTGACATCATTAACACCCAAAGATTGGTTAAGCCTACTTCCGACTCCCAGCTATGCTACTACAGCATAAAGAGAGCAAAACAAGCCAGTAGTTCATTTAGTTTTCAGTTGTGTCTTAAAAGATGATTCAGTAAATATTTTCTCTTTGGGTCGATTGCTACAAAATTTAGTGGCACTAATTACAAGTGCTTGACCAGATAAATAAACACAAGTGATACATCATTGTGTTCTTGACCATCTTGGATTGTCCACTGTTTCTGTCAGGAGGGTTGAGCCAGCGTTTGCCCAATGCCAGTGCACTGGGGAAGATTTTCACCGCCTTGCCCTTGGGCGACCCTCTCTACCAGATGCTGGAGCTCAAACTCGCCATGTACGTGGATTTTCCCTCCCACATGAAGCCCGGCGTGCTGGTGACCTGTGCGGATGACATAGAGACCTTCAGTATCGCTGAGGCTGAGAGTATCAGGTTCGACAAACCTGGCTTCACGGCTTTAGCCCATCCCTCCCCGCTCACCATTGGAACGACCCACGGGGTGTTTGTGCTGGAGCCACATGAAAAGTCTGGATCCTCGGAAATGGAATACATTTCCTGCCTTCAATTCCTGCACAAGCCAAGCATTGATAAGATGCGAGACAGCGGCTCTGTTTGCAAGAGGCACAGTGGTTGTTTTGCTTTGACTGATGCTGAATTTGTCTACACAGACAGTACCTATTATGTGGACTGTGTCACTGCAATGTCTCTTGTTGGTCTGCTGGAAAAGATCGGACCTTTGGAATGTGAGATAGATGCCTACGGGGACTTTCTCCAAGCACTGGGCCCCAAAGCCACGATAGCGTACACAAGTAACACAGCTAATGTCACTAAAGAGGAGAGCAGTCTGGTCGAAATCCGCCAAAAGATCTTCAATCATCTCAGAGGAACTCCCCTTAATGTCATTGCCCTCAACAACTCCCAGTTCTATCACATTGGAACCACGTCAGAATATCTGTTTCACCTCACCGAGGACGCTGAGCTGAGAAGTGAGCTCGGCCTCCTCTCCTCTGCCTTCAGCGTATTCGCGAATGAAACCTCTGAGGGTTCCACCATCTGCTGCGTCATGTGCAGCGTCCTTGATCCCAGCTGCTCTGTGGCCCCTCGCTCAGTGGTGGAGTACTCCCGACTGGAAGCGGGAGTTAAGGTAGGCAGGAGCTCCATCCTCAGTGGCTGCTGGGTCAGCCCGGGCCTCTCGGTGCCCGACGGGGTCTTCATGCACTCGCTCTGTGTGAACCACCAGGACAAAACCGGGTTTGTAACCGTCGTCTTCGGTATTGACGACAACCTGAAGCACAGCGTCGACACTCCTGCGCACATGGAGGGGCTGAAGCTTTTTGGCATCAGCCTCGTGGAGTGTCTCGTCCACTGGGGGCTGAGCAAAGAAGCCCTGAGGTTCTCCGGTGACACGTCCAGCTGTAGCTTGTGGAACGCCTGTGTGTTTCCTGTGTGCTCTGACCAGCAGAGCTCATTCTCAACGTCTCTGGAGATGCTGCAGGCCGTCCAGAGCGGCTCTACGCTCACTCTTCCCAAGGACACAAAGCTGATGTCTATGCACGAGTGTTTGCAGTGTAAGAACCTAGACGAGATGCTTAAGTTCAGGAAGGGACAATACGATGACATCATGCAAAGGAAATCAAGCAACTGAATGCAACCATGTTTGATTGAGTTTGATGCTGTAATTGAATTTGCACAATGAAGTTGGTGGTACCATGGATCATTTGAGATTTGACAACAATCACAACTCTCTTTTGCCAGCAGTATAAAGATCTGATATATGACAATCAAAACTCAATGTGTACTGTATTCTAGATTTTGCTCTGTGTTTTTTTTTGTGCCATTTTATGCCATTGCCAATTCATCCATAAATTTGAAATTGACTCTAAATCGTCGATCTAAAGTGATTCAACCTTTTCCTTTTTAACTCATCCACATCAGTTATTGTAGCATTTAAGTGGCGCTGTGCTTTCAGCAATCTTTTATTCAGGACAAGAAGACAAACCCTTGAAACCACAACGTCAGAAACAGAGCCTACCCACAGCCTTACAGACATCAGTTTAGTCCAGAATGAATCTCTGGCTTTCCAGCAGCCTGTAGTTTTTAAAAATGTCTTATTATTTTTATATGTGAAATATCTTCTATAAGAGCTCCATCATCTTCACTACAGCCATTCAACGCTTTGGGAATGATCAGTGAATCAAAGGTGTTATTTTACTTCAGTGCATACTCATTAATCATTTTTTCAGTCACTCCATGATTAGCTAAACACAGTTTGGCTTGGAAAATGTCAAAGTACTACACAGTTTCTTCATTGTCACTTTATCAACTGGACTGTGCTGCATCATGAGTTAAAACGGACTGATTGTTTTGGTCAGCAACAGGGCAATGCGGGGCAGCGATCACCTGCTTTCTGTTTTTATTAATAAAGATCAGCGCCTCTGCTTGTTCACGCAGACACACACACTTGTGTGCCCCCACGCACACAGGCGTGCTTGTGCTCAAAGGGAGATCAGTTGTCACAGTTGTGAGGCATTCCACTCAAAGATGTTTATTTTTAGCCCACAGCCATGATCCCTTTATCTGGTCCCATGCAATCGTGGCAGAGTGAGAGATTGTATTACTGCGTTACTCAAGTTAACCAAACTATACAACATCTATAGAAGGAACAGGAGCCTCTCAATGGGAAATTACAAATCAAGACCAACTCAGACATGCACAGGTAATAGCTTTGTGATTGGGTGACAGTATTTTCACATGTGTCCCGGGAGCTGTCAGCAAGGTTTGCATCGATAAGGAAAAGCCTGTAGGGATGGGCATTACTTTTGGCTTCCGGCATTCTCCATCACCCATGCTTATTATTTGAACAGGCTTTTTAAAAACGTTGCAGTGGTGACTAATAATGCCAGATAGGACTGCTTTGGTATAATGCAATGCAAAATATTGCACATTTTTCTGAATTGTTTTACTTAAAGTGGAATGGCATGAATAATGTGAACATATATAATTCTGCATATCGGCAATAATGGAAAAGTTATTTTGCTTAACCCTGATGCCGGGGCTGTGAAGATGAGTGGAAGAAGAAGGTGAGCGAGTCGTACTCTGTGATCATCGAGAAGCTGGAGGATGATCTACGGATCAAAGACACTGAACTCGTGGAACTCAAACATGTTTTCAGGTGACAAGTGGAATTCAGTCTAATGCATGTGTAATCACTGCATAAAATACGATTAATAGCTCAAAGTGTGTTCATTTGCCTGTTTTCTGCCCACTTCACTTTCGTTCGGGTGCCAGATGATTTTGAATTGTCACAATTGTATGATGTTGATTTTTTTTTATTTCATGGTGTAGCTCCGATGAGGCTTTTCAAAAGGTGAACTTGAGCTACCGAACGGAGAGCGGGCTGTCCCTGCTGCATCTCTGCTGTGTGTGTGAAGGTATGCACAGCCACTAAGCTTCTATTAATAACCTCACCAAAACATAACAGTGGAAGGACGGATTAGATTGGACTGGCTTCATTGTCCACCAAAGCAACACAGTCAGGGTTCACCTTTGGTTTCGGCTTCATACGAGTAAACAAGTAAAGAGGAAAGAAAGTAAATTTGAAATAAAGGAAGTTGATTCAAAGAAGTTGATATGAAAAATGCTGTTTATGAAAAGGCAAGAGATGTATGTTACAGAGTCAAACTATAATTGTGTAACTTTGTCACTTCTCCAGCAGTTTAAGTGGAGTTGAGCATCTTTATGAAGTATAGTCATATATTACTGAACCTTCTTTGAATGAATGGAGCTCAAATTGTTAAAGTTATGCTGTTTAGGACTTTGCCTATTAATTGTGGTTTACCAAATCTCCTCTCCCTGCAGTTTGAACAATCTGAGCTTGCTTTACTGTATACACTATTAATGTAAAGCGTATTTTCTGAAGTCCACCGCTGCTCCAGCACAATATGTCATATCTGTGACCAGGGAACAAGGCACACATCCGCACCCTGATGCTGAAAGGCCTGCGTCCATCCAGACTCACCAGGAATGGATTTACTGCCCTCCACCTGGCTGCTTATAAGGTGAGGAGAGCAGAGCAACAAGACAGAGCTCTTCAAAATGTCCTTTTCACAATACTGATACTGATCTGTGTTGTTTTTCATGTGTTGAGCTTTCTGGTTTTTACCACATGGTGGAGTGCAAGTTGCTCACAAATCCAGAAAGAAAATGAGCTGCATATTGTGTTCAGCTCATTTCTTGGAAGGGTGTATTTTTTGGTTCATTTGAAATGATGTGGCAATGTAAGTAACACTGGTAAATGGGCTGCGATGATGACTGGAGGAAGGAGGTGAGAGTCGTATTTCATCCAAGCAATCAAGATAAGCGTGTGTGTTTTGTTTCCACCCCACAGGACAATGCCGAGCTGGTGACTGCACTTCTCCATGGAGGCTCAGATGTCCAACAGGTGGGCTACGGCGCCCTGACTGCCCTGCACATCGCTACGGTGGCTGGGCACCACGAGGTGAGACGTGAACCTGGGCCCTTTCCTCTTGTCTTATGCATGTAAACAGGCATGGGCCTTTCATTGCCTGTGTGCACTGATGTCCTGTCATGTTTTTCCAGGCGGTGGACATACTCCTGCAGCATGGTGCTTATGTCAACGTGCAGGATGCTGTGTTCTTCACCCCACTGCATATTGCAGCTTTCTATGGCCATGAACATGTAATCTCTCCCACCTGTTTGCTCTCACCAAACATTCTCTTGCCTTCCTGGAGCCTAAATGACTACACGAGTTTCCTCTTCTCCTGATCTGACCTCTGTCCCTCCCTGTCCGCCTTCCAGGTAACAAAGCTGCTGCTGAAGTTCGGGGCAGACGTGAACGTGAGCGGTGAGGTGGGCGACCGGCCGCTGCACCTCGCTGCAGCCAAGGGCTTCCTCGGCATCGTCAAACTGCTGATGGGTGAAGGGAGCAAGGCTGATGGTGAGACTAACTTGACATTCACTTGAATTGTTGATGACAGTGTGCACAGTGAAGTAAGTTTGCGTGTCCTGTAGTTACCTGCGGCTTTAAAGCAGCCTGTGGTTTGTCTTGGCCTTTGGCGTGAGCTCCAAGCAGGGCTGAAAGTATCAATTACATCTGTACGCTGCCACAGATCCACTAATTACCTTCTTCCAAAGTACAGGAAAGCTTCTTGCAACTTAAGAGTAACTTAACCCCAAACCCAAATCTGTGTGCAGCCTGACCTCTAATGGTGTAAAGTAGGGTGCCCGGTCTTTCTTGCAGCACACAGATTCAGCTTCACACTGATTTGGGTTTGGGATTTAGCCTCTCTTTAAATGCACATAAATGAAGTTTTTTTATGTATTTGTCAGGGGCAAGATTAAAAAAGTCAAAAAAATTTTTTTTTAAAAGTTTTCACTTAGGACAGATCAGCAACCAGATAAACTCTCAAAGATGAAAACTAAAGACATTTTCTCTATAATTTTAGTTTATTTTAGTTTATATATTTAGTTGGCAGTTTTTGTAAAGCCTTATTTTCATTTCAGTTAACAAAAATGATTTTTCGCACCTGATTTTTGTTATTTTGTTAGTTTTTATGAATAGTGTTAATATAAAAACCTTAGTTGGAGCAGAGCTGCTTAAGTAAGTGCCTGTGATTTTTGTGCTCCTCTCTGCAGCAAATGCCCAAGACAATGAGGACCATGCACCTCTGCACTTCTGCGCCCGCTTCGGTCACCACGAGATCGTTCGCTTCCTTCTGCATGGCAACTTTGATGTACAGCCTCACTCTGTCAACATCTACGGGGACACGGCCTTACACCTGTAAATGCTCCACAGCGTACGAGCCCTCTCTGTGATTTTGGTCGATGTTATTAAACGACACAGTGAGTGTACTGAATGCTGTGTCTCTCCAGGGCCTGCTACAATGGCAAGTTCGAGGTGGTGAAGGAGATGATTCAGCTTTCTGGAGCAGAAAGTGTGTCAAAGGAGAACATATTCAGTGAAACAGTGTTTCACAGGTATTGTCCGTAATGTTGTATTTGTAAAGAGTGTATGGCATGCAAAAACATCCAGATTACATTTTTATTGGCGTGGCCAAGTTTAAAATGTTTCTCAGCAGGTTTTGCTTATGGACCGCATTCGTTCCCCTGTTATTTCTGTTGCTCTGAGGTTATATGAGTACATATCTGTGTCTGACAGTGCCTGCACCTACGGTAAAAACCTGGAGATGGTTAAGTTCTTGCTGAGCCAGAACATAATGAGCATCAACCATCAAGGCCGGGATGGACACACAGGTATATCTTTCTATCCTGCAATATTGTTTGGAAGGTTACTTTTGAGGTGCAATAAATTAAAGATTACTAGGTAAAAAGCAATAAGTAACTATTACATTTGATTACGTTTTGAGTACTTTTCTAACCAGTGTTTTAAACTGGACAGTAATGCTGAAAAATTGTTAAAACATATACATGTAATGTAATCCTTTAGTAATTACCAACACTTCGATTAGTAACTGTAATCTAATTCCATTTTTTTCACAGTAACTGTAACTGGTTACCGTTACTTTTATTTTGTAATTTAATGCATGTAACTACCTACTTCCCAACAATGCCCATCAAATGCAGAATAACTCATCAGTTCACTTGTACAAATCATTCTGTACTGAATCAGTTGTATTTGTAGTGGACATGTGTGACCTTTGACCCTGACAACTCTGCCCAGCTCTGCACAGCGCCTGTTTCCACGGTCACATCCGTCTGGTGCAGTTCCTGCTGGACAGCGGGGCCGACATGAACCTGGTCGCCTGCGACCCCAGCAGGTCCAGCGGGGAGAAAGAGGAGCAGACCTGCATGATGTGGGCCTATGAAAAAGGTCTTGTTCTCATGATGCAGATGAAGCGGCACTCTTGTCTATTAGAGAAGATCTTGTGACAAGCCCTGCCACCCCTCTGTCGTTGTGTTTTCTCTCACAGGTCATGATGCCATCGTCACCTTGCTGAAACACTACAAACGTCCTGATGACTCACCCTGCAATGAGTATTCTCAGCCAGGAGGGGGTGAGTCACCCTCATACCATCATTGTGGTCAGGTGAAAACCTTGCTCCTCCAATTGTGCTGTTTTTTTTTCACTTAAATTGAATGATTCTGTGCTCCTCTTTGGGTGGAGAGAAGTCTATGACTCTTGGGCTGACAAAACCTTTTCAAAACAGGTTGGATCAACTCAAAATGCACAATGGACAATTTAAAAACAGGTCTAATTTTCTTGTTTTTGGAGAAACATAAGGTTTTCACTGCTGGAATTGATGCAGCTAATCTGAGTGCATGTGCCGTCTTTCTTTCAGATGGATCCTATGTTTCTGTCCCATCTCCCCTGGGCAAGATCAAAAGCATGACTAAAGGTAGTGAGGTGGAGTGAAGCATGAGGCACATTTTCTGCACTTCATGTCACTGTCAGCTGACATGACAACACGCGTTTCTGCTGCTAAAGGAGCAGCAGATTTAGCTATTGTTGATGGCACAGGTGTCTGTAAGAGAAGAAACTACACATCTGAATTTGATGAAACTGTGTTAAATGGTGCATCTTAACAGTAAGAGCTGTACCAAAAAAAAAAAGAATTACCTGAAACCTTTACTAACTAGCCTGAGGGGCATTTATGCTGCAGTCTTTTCATTAGATGGGCTTTTCAGTCCTTGCTCATTTTGTATAAAATCATAAGACACTTGCTTCTGTCTCTTAATTGTATGAAAAAACTGTCAAAATTTAGGGAGATGCCAAACCACATGAACAAGCAGGTATTAGGGCCTGCAATCACCAATTTAAATCCTTTTTCACCTTATCACCTGTAGGATTACCTGCATGGTCTGAATACTGGCCATGTTTTTAGAACTGCATGCCAAAACAAGTTATTCTAGATAGATAGATAGATAGATAGATAGATAGATAGATAGATAGATAGATAGATAGATAGATAGATAGATAGATAGATAGATAGATTTACTTTATTGATCCCAAACTGGGAAATTCTGAACATAATCCTGCCACTCTCAGCAGCCTATTGTTGCTTCACCTGAAATTCATGAGGGGAAAGATTTGTGCACTGACTATTAGTGGCAGAAAAGTGGAATTAGTGGTTGAAGACGTAAATTTTGATAACTGAATGCTGGCTGTTTTGTATAAACCAAGTGATATAAGCCAAATAAATTAATGCTGATTGCATGCTAGAAATATATTAACCTTAACATGTAAGTGGAAATTATGTTGCTAAACATGAAATTGCTTTTGTATTTGATATTTCAAAGTTCTTTAATGTCATATTAGTCATTTTTAGATTGGATAACATATTCATTCCAGTGAGAGGACACTGTTTTTTTAGTCAGTTCACACTAAACAGAGACAGAAAAGATTTGCTGCTTTGGGGGTCTGCATGTTGGTGAATCTTGTGCATAATGCATATCATTCATGAGATTAAGACTATCCTCTGTGACACAGTGAGAATTTCAGCTGATCTCCCCAAAGCAATGCTACAGCACTGACACAGCCAAAAAGGCTCTTTTGCTTTGTGTTCCCTATAAGGTTTCATGATGCATAAAAACATTGTAAAGCTGTCCATTGATGTGATAAACTATTCTAAAATATTATCCTCTTTATTTCAGAGAAGGCAGATGTTCTCCTGCTCAGGGCCAGCCTCCCGTCTCATTTCCACCTGCAGCTTTCTGAGCTCGAATTCCATGAAATTATCGGATCAGGTAACTTCATCCCTGTCTTCTCTGTTTTCCTCGCCACTGATGTGCTTTGCTATAAGACAGTATTACTGAACATCAAACCTGCCTCGCACTCAGGTTCCTTTGGAAAGGTCTACAGAGGCAAGTGCCGGAACAAAATTGTCGCCATAAAACGGTAATTAATGCACATTCACAGCTAAAGATGCCATTTTTTTATCATCCCTTTTGAGAAGAATAGATGATGAGGACCTCACTGTCCACTTTCCCCTCTAGCTACCGAGCCAACACCTACTGCTCCAAGTCAGATGTAGACATGTTCTGCAGAGAGGTGTCCATCCTCTGTCAGCTCAACCACCCCTGCGTCATCCAGTTTGTGGGCGCTTGTCTGGACGACCCCAGCCAGTTTGCCATCGTCACCCAGTACGTGTCTGGAGGCTCCCTGTTCTCCCTGCTGCACGAGCAGAAGAGGTGAGGAAATGTACATTACACTACACACAATCCTATAAGAAGTGTTTATAGTGTCCATTGATAATAGGACAGAACAAGTCATCAGAAGGTTATTGAAAGTACAACACGGTGTGCAATATCCAAGTTTCAGGAGCAGCTCCAGGACTCACAAATCACTTCATCATTATTTTAGAATGTTTTTCCAATATAAATGAAAACTGTGATGCAAAAATGAGCATTCCCACTAAAATAGTGTGTATCACATACTGTATTTCAATCACAATGTCAAAAATGTCAGTGTCAAAATAATTGTAATGCTCCCTGCTGTTCTCTTTTTAAGCCTGGTAGCATTAGAGACTATACATCTGATTCTGATTAAAAAATCACACTTTGGATGTAAATCTACCTGTGGGAGAAGTGTGTGTGTACCTTTGTTTTTCCCTGTTATTTTCCTGCAGCAGATCCACCAAAGCAGCTTCAAGTGGCAGTTTTTTTTTTTTTTTTTACACCATATCTGTCGCTATCAAATAAACTGTAAATGAATAAATTTGTTGAATTCTTTGAAAAAACCTTGAGTGGAAGCTCGGGTGAGTTCAGCAGCGACATGAGCCAACACCAAGTTCACACTCACACCTCGTCAGCTGCGAGATGCTGCCGTTGAAATTTCGAAAGTGAAGTCAGCTCACTTGAACTCAAACTTGTTGCACAGACGACGTGAACAACCAGGCGTAATG
Source organism: Myripristis jacobus (assembly GCA_900302555.1). Classification (NCBI taxonomy): domain Eukaryota; kingdom Metazoa; phylum Chordata; class Actinopteri; order Holocentriformes; family Holocentridae; genus Myripristis; species Myripristis jacobus. The sequence continues at coordinate 9,650 of OMLB01030846.1, read as the reverse complement.
AATCACTCTGCGTCTTATATAGGTCAGGTTTCCGTAACACAGCGGCACATGTTTCAGGGCTCATTATCCTCCTCGGTGGCGTCCCCGCACCAATCTCTGGCCCGAGCCGGGCTCATCATTGATCCAGATGAAGTGTTCCACTAACTCAGTGCCCAGGTGCCGTCTTCATAGACTGCCCTATTGATCTGTGTAAAGTGCTGTGCGTGATTGGCAGGGACCATTGATTCACTACTAAGTGGCTGCTACTTTAATGATGTGTCAATGGACAGGCTCATCGACCTGCAGTCCAAGCTCATCATTGCCATTGACGTGGCCAAGGGCATGGAGTACCTGCACAACCTCACCCAGCCTATCATCCACAGGGACCTCAACAGGTAGCCGCCCCTGTAATAGCATCTGTGGTGGGATGGTGTTGGCGGTCTGAAATACGTGTTATCATTGCAAATAATGACATGTGTTCCTTCCAGTCACAATATTCTGCTTTATGAGGATGGACATGCGGTGGTGGCTGATTTCGGAGGTGAGGCATCTTGATTGAGTCTCTTGATTCAATGGAGAAAAAATATCTACAACATTTTTTTCTATGTACTTTTATTGAGTGTTTCTTTGGTGACTGCATGCCTTACTGCTGGTTGTTTGTGCTGCTGGCAGTTTAGTAATTCAACTTTATTCAATCACCCAATTCATTCTAAATCACTCTGGATAACAGCTAAATGGATATAAATTGTCTGACTGTTGGATGTCCCTTTCCTCCCATGTAGAATCTAGGTTCCTACAATCTGTGGATGAGGATAACATGACCAAGCAGCCAGGGGTCAGTCCTGCTTCCTCTCTTTTATGTTGACTTGGTGTGATGACTTTACTGTATTAAACACATTAAACATAAGTAAAATAATCTGATCAAGAGGATGCGCTTATTTCCCTCCTGAGCCACCCAGACTAGAAACTGGTACACTCCTGGAACTGTAAGGCACTTTAGATAAAAGCGTGTATTATATTATTTTGTGGGAACTCAAGCCAGAGCTCTTGCTCAGGCACCTGCCATCAATTACCCTCCAGAGAAAAAAGTGCCCTCATGCAGATTGTGTCTCAATGTGCTGACTCATCAGTACCCAGAGTGCTTGGCCTGCAGTTTGGTGTTAAGTGTGTTACATCCCTTGGGTACAGCCTGTTCTGAGAAACCAGTTGTCCTTGCTGGAGCCCAGTGTTTATGTCTATAACTGGGCTTCATTTTGTGTGTGTGTGTATGTGTGTGTGTGTGTGTGTGTGTGTGTGTGTGTGTGTGTGATGTCACCTGTCTTGAAATAATATGATTTTTTATGTTTTATTCAAACCCCTGTCTGCAAACTAACACTCTTTATAAGGTAATAAAGATTTGAATCAAACTGAGTGCCTGAGTGCCTGTGTGTGTATTGCATATACAACTGCATATTTATGTGTGTGTGTGTGTGTGTGTGTGTGTGTCTGTAGAACCTGCGCTGGATGGCCCCTGAGGTTTTCACCCAGTGCACACGCTACACAGTCAAAGCAGACATGTTCAGCTATGCCCTCTGCCTGTGGGAGCTGCTGACGGGAGAAATCCCCTTCGCTCACTTGAAACCTGGTAATTTTTCTTCACATCGCTCAGTACAAAAATATCAGCGTCAGTGCCGGCATCCAAAAGCACATGTTGTTCAAAAACCCTTGTGCTGAAATGCAGGTGTGGGCCTTGGCCTGTTCAGTATCATTTTTCACCCAAAAAGGATTTTTTTTGTAATTATTTACTCTCCCTCATGTCAGCTGAAACAGTTAAGTTTGTGAAGCCAAACAACTCAAAATGGGCTGAAAAGTCAAAAATTTACCTCAGTGTCTCCTTGTTCTGCATTTGGCAACTGTCACTTTAGTAGCCAGCAGATAAGTATTCAGAACGCCAGAAATTGACAAGGTTCATCCTCTGGGGAGCATGAATGTGTTTTCCAAATTTCATGGCAAACCTCCCAATAAATTTTGATCTATCAAATTGGACATTTTGTGTTAGGGTGGTGCTACAGGAAAGGTTGAGGAGTCTTCAAAATCACAAGGAATCTCCTTTTGGGCCGTATGAATATACTTAGCAAATATCATGGCAATGTGGTAATTTCCATGAATTAAAATAAGTGATTTTTTTTGTGTGCAAACCTGATACGTTGGCCTAAGGGTGGTACTAGAGGAGGGTTGATGATGACACCAAAATGAATAGGTTTCAGTCTGTAGGAATCAAAGGTACACTCAGCAAATCTGTCCAATGCATTTAGAGACATGTTGAGTACAAGTCAAATGTTTGGCCTGAAGGTGGTGTTAGAGGTTAGAATTACCACAGTCAAGAGGAACGTGTATGAATACACTCACCAAATATCATGACAGTCCACTACTCACATTTTATATCTTGTATGCATCTTTTTTTATATCATGATTTGTATCCATAAACAGCAGATAAAGTTAAACCAAAAGATAACACGTTCCTCTCTCCCCAGCGGCTGCAGCTGCAGACATGGCCTACCATCACATCCGGCCTCCTGTCGGCTACTCCATCCCCAAACCCATCTCTGCTCTTCTGATGAGAGGCTGGAACGCCTGCCCAGAGGTAAACTGGAACTCGCAAATACATTTTATACTGCGTAGTTTACACAGTAAATAGCATATGCAGTTTATGTCTATGCCACAGACCCCTTTTTTTACATTATTTTTCCACAGAGCAACCCTTATATCAAGAGATTTTTTGGTTTCTGTGAGGTATTGCAATATATGAGGCTGCTTTCCTTTCACAAGCATTTAAACACAAGAAATTTGACAGTGATGCAGTGTCACTGATCTGAAGTGAAATGTGTATATTATAAAATTATAAAAACTTTTTTTGTTTTTTTTACTAATGTTCAGGTAATTTTTTTGGCAATTTGCTAATTGCCTTTTTTCCATGTTTTTTGAAAGCAATCAAGTGAATTTGTGCAAGATTCAAAGTGTGAAACCATGGTGAGATAAGAAGAAAATGTTGATATTATCCCTCACACAATCTCTGCATTGCAATAGTTTGTAGTGAATTATCTTACAGTGAAATTTAATACAATGTGTTCTGTGTATTCAACCTCGCGTAGCTTTTTATTTTCACAACTGTAAAATAATCCCAAATCTAAAATGATTCCTGGTCATTAGCACTTTAGGCATAATGAAGCATTGAGAGACAAGGGACAGGATGCTGAGTCAGCCACTTCCATGAGTGTGTGTGCAGCTCTAATGAATGGGACAGGCAGATCCCCAGATGCTACATTACAACATGGCTGTTCACATCTAGAAGTACACATGAACTGGTTGTCCCCTGGTGATGTGCTGTGATGCTCATAATGGGCTTGGCATGTTTATTTGGCCTCATTAAGAGAATTATTACACAACCAAGCATGTTGGCACATTTCTCTCTCCCTCTCCGGTGCAGCTGGCCTTGCTGTTTGCCAGCTGACGTTGCCAGCCAACTGCCTCTGTAGATATCGTGGATGTCCTCCCCTGGTGATCGCCCCGTCCCAGTGCCCCAGAAACTGTCAAGGCTCCGTGTTTTTCTTAGCCGCTCGACTAAAGCAGGGCATCACAACTTGGTTTCGGTGCATGTGCGTTCATCTCTCAGTGCGCCAGCTCCCCTAGGATCTGAGAGCAGAACAAGTTGCACCGTGTTTACAGGCTTTGCAACAAACACTTCAATGCTTAAAGCCCTCGAGACTGTAAATGAATGCTGCAGTGTAAGCATATTTGACGTTGCCGTGCCATGAAAATGAAAATGGATGTCATGGATGGAGAAATTAATGCTTATTTTCTCAGTGGCACCCGTGTAATTTGGAATTGCACAGTGTTGTTTTTAATGGGCCAGTAAGGCTTATTAAGTTCTTTCATCACATCACCTAAATGACCATGTAAACTTGCTGTTGTGATTTTCTAGGACAGCAGTAATTACCTGAAGACTGTGGAAAATTTCCATTTATAAAATCTCATTTTATAAATTCCAAATGAGTTCATGTTGAGGATGATTTGTTTTATAATGTTTTTCTCTTTATTAACAAGAAGTTAATGTGTGTAGAGCTTACACTTTTTTTGTACCATATCTTCTTTTTCTGCCCTAAAATGTAGCTCAGAGACCATCTGAAAGCAACCAAACATGTTGGTAGAATCCAAAATATTTTTGCTCAGCTTCCTTGGCTCAAGCTGAGGCATGTATCACGAATGTATGTATGTGAGTGTGTGTGTGTGTATGTGTGTGTGTGTGTGTGTGTGTGTGTGTGAGTGAGAGAAAATAATGTCACCGTATAAGACAATGTGCAATATTGGCTCGATTAAATTCTCTTCAAATGAAATTCTCTGCTCCTTGGCTGGGAGCACAGCCTGCACTCTGGCTGTGGAGATTATATTCTGTTTAAAAAGAAAACATCTGAAGATGTACAAATTTGTCTGCACTTGTTAATCAAAGTCTGATCAAACGCTCAGAGACAAAGGGAGAGTGGCCGAGCTGCAGCAGTTTACACTGAAAAAAAACACACAGATATCAAACTCTTGCTCTATAAAGCGAAAGACACACACACACACATACACACACAAAGAGATGGACACCCATATGATCAGGAACAAGACCATGCCTACACACATGATGGATACAACAAATAGGCCAAAACAAACGCACACACTCGCTCATCTATTCTAGGAAGAGCTTTTACTTTGGCGTCTTGCAGTGTTAGGACACCATTTTCATTTAGGAAACACTTGGATTCAGATTAGAGAGCGACCTCTACCTGTCAGTCATACACCACACCTGACAGTGAGGCCTGAACTTTTTTAATTAATTAATTTTTTTTAATAACATCCACTGTTCAGTTACCTAGAAGTGGCCAAGGGTGCTCAGTTGCCCAAATGTTCCCAAAGGTGCTCAAAAAGTTCAAACAAAATACCCCAAATAAGCGCAAAGAACCCAGATGGTCATCCAGATGTATTGGTACGTTTCTGGGTGTTTGAGTATTTTGAGGTTTGCTTTTTGATAATTGATTTTTTTGTGCTGTAAAAATCTACAGCAGTAAAAGTAAAAAAGAGTCTCATTTAAAATGTCCTGGCAGTCAAAGTGACTGAGTAAATGTAATGAGTTCCCTCCACCTCTGAAACAGCAGGTTTGAATCAGTTTTATCAAGTCAGTTAATCCTGTTACAGCTATCCCATTTGACCCAGTGATAACAGCAGTGAAGGGGAAATCCAGTTAATTGCTAATTAAAGCAAAGCCTGTATCTGTTGCCATGTCTGCCATTTATCATCTTTTGATATTACAGCTGTGTGACTGTGTGTGACACATCTATTAATATCACAGCCATGAGACGACAGAGGCCAGAAAGAGAGCTGAGGCCCAAGTTATTATAGTTTTGCATTTTTTTCATTAGTTTTTACTTTGTTTTTACTTCTTGTTTTCAGTTTAGTTTTAACTAGTTTTTAGAGCAAGTCTGCGAGTTTTGATTTTTGGGAAAAGTCTTAGTTTTAGTTTAGTTTTTATTAGTTTCAGTGTTAGGGTCCCCTTTAAGGCTGGATATAGCTACACATTTTGGCCAAAAAAAAGGCTGGTCTCAATTCGCCAATATTCATCGTGTCCTGCCCTTCTATCCCAGTTTGCAGCTGGGATAGAGTATGAGAAAATAAAGATTCTCGCAAGACAGAGGGTAAAATGTGCGGGAATGTGAGAGCAGACAGGTGTCGATGCTTCAATTTAGAAATAATGTTGCAAACTTGTGTGGGAACAGCAGGGCTAGAAACACAAAACTCTCTCTCTCTCTCTCTCTCTCTAACACACACACACACACACACACACTAACAGCAAGCCCACACAGGAGGAGGACAGAGTGAAGGTGCTCAGAACCTTAAATTTCCAAACTTTTATTGGCCCCGGGTCCAGTGAACCCGAACAGATATATGTTCTTCACAGAAAATGAGCCAAGGCCAGTGAGACTGAGATTGAAAAAATAGTGAATCGTATTATTTTTCTTTTGGTAAAAAATGAAAAAGGGTCCCACAGACCCAGACACTATACAAGGGTTAAATGCAGGTCTCTTATAGACGCCTGTCCCAAAATATAGACCAGTTGGATTCAAAGATTGAAGCCAATAAAGGCCCGGGCTGTTAATTGAAGTTTTAAGGTATTTACTGCATGACTCAGGTTTTAGCAGTCAGAGCAGACGGAGCTGCTATTCTACTGAAAACTGTTTGAACAGACATACAGCTCTCTGTCACATTCACCATGCCTAATGTTTACATGAACTGCACGACTAAGAGAGAGCAGTGGAAACTGCCTCATTGCATCCAAATTGGCGCATATTTCAACACCATGTACAGAGAGCTAGTTACCATAAGTCATTTGTGTAACAGTCACATGCATTGAATTAAATGCTAATTTCTAGCAGGTAGCCAATGGGTGTTCAAAACACAGCAAAAGAATGGGCAAATCTGGCACAAAATTGTTGTAGTTTCAAAGTACTGAGGTCTGACCACGCAGGCTGACGTCAGTCTTGGATAACATTCCTCACTCACACCTTCAATGATGAACCTTATTTGTACAGGCTGTTAGCCTCTTATCTAAAGCAGCTGGGAGAAATTCTTCCATAACACACTGTCGAAAATCATGGAGGAACAAACAGGTTGACTCACTGACAATCACTCACTGACGGCCACATTACCAATCAGAGGTCTGTTTTCTTCTCACAGACAGTTGAGCCTGAAGGGTAGAAATGACCCTTTTTCACATTTGCATCAGCGAGCTGTCAATTAAGCTCATTCTCTCACCCAGGAATAATTTGCCCCCCAAAAACATTTAGAGCTAATTAATTGTGCCATTTTAAATGTCCCTAAAATGGTGTGAGAC
>OMLB01030844.1:31870-43817 GCA_900302555.1 Myripristis jacobus | reverse complement strand
AATAATGTAAAGTGTTTTATTTAAAAAAAAAAAAAAAAAAAAGTCATTGCTGGGTGTAAAAGTGCTATAAGTGACAGGGCACCCAGGGTGATAGCAGTACATTTTCTGCTTGAGAACTTATAATACAAAAACGGGGGAAAAAACGTATCTCTTGTTTATTATTTGTACAGCTGCTGCAAATTTTATATAGTTTTATATATAATAATGTAAACAACATTTAGTCTTAGTTTCCAACTTTCAGGAATTGGGCGTTAATATTGAATATATGAGTCCAATCTAGAAATTCTTACAATGAGCAGTGTCTCCTTTAAAAAAAAAAGAGAAACACAGGGCTCACCCAGACATGACATGACAGGCGTGAATGTGGGGGATAGCTACATCAACACTGGAGATTCCCGCCTTCCAAAGTGTCTAATCAAGCTGTCTGCATGCCTAATGGCAAGTTCATTGATAGTTCACATTACTAGCTAACAAGCTGCATCTGTTTAGCCACAAATAGCAACCACCTGGAACTGCTGCATCCTAGCGCAAACGCAAAGTGCATGTGAAATGTGAGGAGTTATGATTTGCCATCCAACCATCCTGTTCAGTTCTCCATTGTGTGTGTGTGTGTGTGTGTGTGGTGTCTCAACCCCCACTGAACAGAGCCAAACAATGCCCTGGGCAAATCATCACCAGCCATGTTAGTACCATGTGTTACCTTTGGTTTTAATAGTATACAAGGTCACTAAGCTCTACTGTTAGCACAAGACATTTAGTGGGGTCTGCCACAATGCACTGGTGATGGAGCACTATGGTTTTGCTAATTCATCAGTATTGACCTGCCCCTTAGGGGTAGGTGACATATTTATGTGACACGTAGTGTATCGGTTCAGACTGGGTGGATCTATCGACTGAAATGACATAAGGGGTGCATTGATCTCTTTATCCATGCAGAAGAGATGGATGATGTTGTGATGTTGATTCCACAGGTGGAGTCATATCACAACTGGACATAATCATTGAATGGTAGAATGAAGAAATCTTCTCAGCGGAATTCTTCAATACAGCGAACGTGGCGCATAACAATGAAATCATGATGTCATTCAAACTAAAATGATGGGTTGCAGTGGTGTTACAGGTACCTTTGTTGTTTGTATAGCCCTTCATGAGAGTCGCATTCTCAAAGGCCTCCACACTCTTTTTTAACATAATGAATGAACAATGACCTCCAACCTTGGACGATCAAAGACGATCTTTTTCACAGTGGCCATTTTGATACAAAACAGGTGTTACTAATGACATTCACTAAGGCTCTGTTCCATTTAAGTCTTTCCAGTGAGCCAGCATGAACAACACCAGGACCCTGGCTCTGTTAGACCTGAATGAAACAGAACCCTAATTAATGTCATTAGTAACACCTGTGTTCACCCGCTGTGTCTTGCCAAAATGGCTGTTATGAACAAGGTCTTAACAAGATAACAAAGGAAGGTGAGGTATGAGAGAACGATCGGTGGTGCAGTGGTTGCTGAATGTGGAAAAGGAAGGATAACTTATCGTTAACAAGGGGAACATAAGCAAAACAGACAGAAGAAACAAGATATTAGGCAAAGGGTCAACATCCATCATCACCGCTGTCATCAAGGTCATCATTAGCCCTGACACAGGACCTTTTGGTAATCTTTAGTTGTACTGGCTGTTGACTGGGCCAAAGGGTCCTGTGCTGCTCTGTGGAAAATCCTCCCTACAAAAGTCAGCGAGGTATACAATAAAAAATACTGAATTTCACCAAACCAAACAGAAGTCAGTAATCCTTCATTTGTCTACTTTATGCACGCTGGCATGAGCTACACCTCCAGGACGTAACTGAAGACAAGCATATCCAAATGCTCCATTGTAACCAAATCAAAGATGGTGGACGAATGCCTCGACGTTTTAGATGGTGGTGGTTTTCCTTGCAGTATGCCTGCTGCCTTCACTGGTAAAGGTTGACAAGTGGAAGATCTCTGACCTTTGTAAGGAGAACTCTCACAGGACCCTTTACTGGAGACCACAAACGATACAACCTAAGATTACCCCAATAGGCCCTGTGTCGGGGATAAGCCATCATGAGACAACACTGTTTGCGAGCGGACACAGCGATGGAGAAAAAATCTGAGTCACAGGTTTCTCAGATAATATAATCTTTCTAAAGACATGGTTGATGTCTGTAGACAGAATAAAAGATTCCTATGCTCATTCAAACAATGATTGCAATGCAAAGTGTTCTTTTCTATTCTATTTTACTCTATCTGTTCAAGTCCTGTCATGTGTTATGCAGTTTGCCAATGAATGATTTAAGCCAGTCAGACAGCAATAGATATCTGATAAAAAAAGATCACTATTATTCTTTCTGTCTCAGTGTATTGATGGATGAAGGTGAAATGGTGGCATAGCGAGTCTCTAAATACCATCAATAATGTCAAAGCCTTCACAGGATGATAGATATTCTGCTGACAAGTGTATGTGCATGCGTGTATGTGTGTGTAGGTGTAGTCATGCATGGATTATGTGTGCATGCATGAGCGTCACATTGATGAATGTGTGAGGAAAAGAATCCCTTGAGGAGAATGAATCTTTGTTTGTGTTCTGTGTCGCTAAAATAAAGAAGGCCCAAAATAATGAGTAGGTAGTGATTCAGCGGTTGACATATGGTATTTTCTCTGAAACCATCACCACCACCACCACCACCACCACCACCACATCCTCAGCACAGAGACACTGCCAGCGTTTGCTTCACATGCTGCCCAGCACACTATTTTGAATTTGTTCAGTTTACTATTTAATTATATTCTCTCTGCTCAGTCAAGGCGCGCTGTTGTGATAAATGGTTGGTGAATCAAATTCACCCAGAGATTTTATTGTCCTTGCCCTTGAGCATGTGTTGTGTTTTTCGGTTTCACCAGAGTGGCTGTTAGCATTGTTAGTTAAAGTCGTTCACATTTGCATCTCGAGGCTCAGCAACCAGAGGATGGAGTCGCTCATGTTCTGTGTTCGTCTATGTAAATTTAGAAGATCGAGAATGCTTGCATGTGTAGATGAATACCAGGACTCGTTACTTAATTTTAAGATCTGTGTCTATATTTTTTAGCATAAATGCTGCATTTAAAATATTTCTTGTTTTGTTATGTTTATCTTTTAAAATATTTAGCTTCACAGTATGCAGTACAGTTTCATTTCTTTTCCTCTAATTTGTCACCAATTGTCAATATTGTCATCCACCCAGAAACCTAATAATTTTGCCTGACCATGTTGGCCCACAACTTGCTGTAATGTTAGCCATCACTGTCTTAAAGCCCTCTTGTCAACTCACGTTCCCACCCATACTCTCACAACCAGCGTCATTTAGTGCTGCAACAGTGATTTTGCATGTTTAGGGTAATATCTGCAAAACATATATACGTCACGTTTCTGCTAATCTTTTTCCCAAAGCAAGCAGTCGTATTTTAAAACTCCAATATAACTTTTCCTACCCTTATCCAGCCATAGGATTCCATTCTTTCCATTACAATATGAAAATGATATTTGAGAGACTGCAGACTCTCTTCACACCAGTACTCCATCACCGTAATGAAGTCATCAACTATAATTCTCCTAAAAGTAGCAGCACTGTTGTTTTTTGACGACTCCTGTCTCAAGTGAGAGCTGTGTTCATTTTTAGCCAACATTACATAACTGATATTAGCAAATGTTAACTAATATTTTGGTATGTTGACCTTTCCGTACCTTAACCATCATGATTTTCAAAACCTTAACAAGTCGTTGTGGTGGCTAATGAAGCTAACAAAGAAAAAGAAAATGGCTAAAATGGCTATGTGTGAATGTTAACAGTGTCATAATGTTGATACAGGCTCCACCGCATTGGCCAGAAGTCTAAATGTTGATACGGCATGTGTTTTTGGTTGAGAAACATTTCAATGTATTTGCAGGTTTGCAGAAACATAAAATACCAACAATTTATTCTGGTGACTGGTCAGCCTGTGTCAAGTCATATCTGGCCTGTCCAGACATCCACTAGTGCATAAATATGACCTCAACTACAGTTGAACTCACTACTGAATATTATTGATCATGGTCCAAAATGAATTCGTCAAGAGCCAAAAAATTGTCTTTGGCAGAAAAAATCAACATTCCAGCTGCCAGACTGGGCAGTAACTTTTCCAGAGAATAATATTTGGCTGTTCCACTTATGCAAACCTCCGTTCACTGTCTCTGCCTGTGAGCCAGTCAAACAAAAGCTAATCAGTGGCTCTGAATCAAACAGGATCCTGAATGAATGACTGCTATGTTTGCTCACATCCCTTGTATAAGTGAGTGAGCAAGCTAAATTTTAAATTAACACAATATTATACACATGAAAAAGCACTGGAAAACGCCTGGGTGACATCTCTAAGAAAAAAGTATATAAATGATTTTGGCAGGTGAATGCATTTAGTTTAGGCCTTTGGCAGATCAGTCAAACAGAAATATATTTGGACTCTGTTATTTAGGTAATTAGCTATGTTAAACGTTTCACTTTAAAAGACTAACATTTCAGAAGACTGATCATCTTTGTTTTCTGAATAAGTAATAAAAATCTGTTTTGTTCAAAATGGATAGTGTTTTAGAATAAAAATCCGTCAACACTAAGTTTACACACACACTCATACACATACACACATGCACATACACACACTCATGTGACTGGAAGTGAAACACTATGCATGAACACAAACAGGCACTGGCATGGCAGGCACCCAGCCACGCCAAGGGACATTATTTGGCAGCTGTCAGCTCTAATAGCAGTATAGCAGGGTGGGAGACAGATCCAGGCTCTGTACCAAGCCTACAAGGGAGCACTATCTGGCAGCTACAGCATGTGTGTATGTGTGTGTGTGTGTGTGTGTGTGTGTGTGAGGGGCTGTGGCGTATCAGACTCCCTGTTAGATAACTCATGCAACCACGTGTGCCACTACAGTGTCTGTTTAACCTACTGTGTTGGTTGTTGTGTATTTGTGTAATTCTGTGTGTGTGTGTGTGTGTGTGTGTGTGCGCGCGCGCGTGCATGTGTGTGTGTTACTCCCTGAGACAGCAGTAGTGGGGCAGAATGCTATGAATTATTGATCAAGAGAGACTCCAAGTGTTGGCTCTGTCAATTCATAACACTTCAAGACAAAGAGCGAGAGAGAGATAAAGACCGTGCGATGTCCACATGCACGCACACACACACCACATACACACACACCTACAAATATTTACATGCACACACACACTCACACATAAACACACAAACACACACACTCTGCTAGCTCCAAATATCTCTTTCCATCTTTTTCTCTCTCTTACAAAGGCCTAATTTTTCATTCTGGTCTAAACAGCTCATTCAGAAAAAAAAGTTTAGAAAGAACCCCTTGAAGATTAACTTACACATCAGATTTTGCATAACAAATCACCAGAGTCTTGGAACAAGTAGACAGCCGAAGGTTATGGGGACAATTTTGCACACAAAGAAGACAGCATACACCAAAATGTGCCACTGTTGATAGTAGCAAGCTTAAAAATGCATAAAACTGCTACTTAATCAGCTCATATGAAGCATGGAAATTTGGAAACTTTTCTCCTTAATATTGTTAAAACAAACCACTGAATCAAGGACATTGTGTTTTTTGCTACTTCAAATTGGGGTGTGTGGCATATTTGAAGTTTGGCTCTACAACGCTTTCACTGGACCATTTTGAACTAACTGAAATTGATTTCTATTTGGGTTGTAGCTCAAACTTTAAAGTAATCGTGTACTTCAAAGTAACAGCACCAAACCCTAACTCTAAAATCATTATCTAACGTACTGAAAAATAGGAAATAGGACAGAGAGAGCACAGCCCACGCATAAACTCACACACATACTCAACCTTACTCATCTTAAAATTTGCTTTCGATACCCTGGAGGGCAAATTTGTACTTTTTTTTTTTTTTTTTTTTTTGGTAAAAGCTTTCTGAAATTATTAACTACCACTCTCCTCCCACACACACACACACACACACACACACAGACACACAATTCCCTCCCACTGTAACCTCCCTAAATTACCACCCATGAGAATTAAAGGGTGAGTCACTCCTGGGTGGCTTCATTAAACTCCCTCGGGGTACAATTGTAGGTAGGACACTGGGCAGCTTTGTGTGTGTGTGTGTGTGTGTGTGTGTAAGAGAGAAAGAGAGCGACAGAAAGACTAACAATGTGTGTAATTAGAAAGATAGAGCCTGATCCTGCAGTATGGCAAGAAATGTTTGGACGTTTGTGTGTGTCTGTGTACAGTAGGCTGGTTTCACAACGGGCCCAGCCGGGTGGCTCGACTGTAGGTGGCAAGTAACATCAGACACAATTACACCCCATCACAGTCTGAAAACAGTGGGGTTGTATCTACATGCACGGCTCCTCGCTGGGCTGCTGCCCCTGGAGTCATCCATGGGGGTCTTGTAATATAAACTAACCTGCTGTGACAGTGAAGAGTGATTCAGTTACAAAATGCTGCGTTATGGACCCAGGGGAGTAAGAAAGTTTGTGTGTGTGTGTGTGTGTTTGTGTGTGTGTGTGTGTGTGCATGTGTGTGTGTGTGTGTGCAAGCCTAACAGGACAATAGTGCATGTCTTATTAAATGTCTTTGGGTGTTTATTCTCACTTTATTTTTAGCATACAACCCTTGTTGACAATTGAAATTGAGAGTGCAGAAATAGTTGTACAGCCAAAACTGGGCAACAACAACTGTGGTAACACACATAGATACAAATAAATATATTCACATAAACACACACACACACACATATAATTACACGGAGAGATGCAATGTTGTAGGGCAAGTTTTAAACTGCATCTGTCCATTTGACCCCACCTTGAAAAATATGATGCCCTTTCCTCACAGCTGAGAAAAAGTTGTACATAGGTTGAAGGGCATTGTGAAATAAATCTAATCCAAATTATACATTTTTTCATTGGATACATGCAAATTAAATTCCACTTGCTCTAATAACAGTGCAACTGCAACTTTGCATGCAGCTGGGAGTGAGTGAATAATTACCACTGCCAACGGAGCTGGATGAGGATTATGTTTTCACCACATTCCATCTGCCTGACACTCTGTCAACAGAATATCTCAAAAAAGTTATGAGCGGGTTTGTGCAAAACTTTGTTGGCCATGGAGAAACAAAGTATTGATTAACTCTTCACCACGATTGGCCAAGTTGCTTGTGGCCATATAGTGATCCCTTCACACTCGGCTCAGCAGCAGACACAAGAAGGTGTAGACCCTCCATTATAGGCTCAGTTAAACAATCAGGCAGGTATATGCAGCTGCAGCCACAACACAGGCATGAGGGGAGCTGAAGGAAGTTGGACTTGGCTCATGGGTTGGGAAAGGTTACGTTTAGGCATAAAAAAAATTAAAAAAATCACACAAGGTTGTCCAAGTCTCACACAATTTGCACACTATGAGGCGAGACAACATGCACAGGTTCAAAACAGGGGCTCCTGCTTCAGGGTCCTGTGGCCTCTGCACACCCAACCCAACCCTGTCCTTACATCAACATCCTCACTCTTCTATGTCACATGGGCATGTTTTGAAGGGGCATAGTTTGTAGGAGGCATAGTATGTAGGGTCTGCAAGACTGCAGCTGGGCCCTTCTCCAAACAGAGGCACTGAATAGCTTAGTTCTCATTTCTGGTTTCCTCCTAAACTTGGTACAGTGGTAGAAGCGCAGAGCAGGATGTGTTTCAATAAACAGTTAAAATGCTTAAAAATTGATAGAAACTGAACAGGCATGTACACTCATGAAAATGTGTGCATCACCTATGTGAAACAAGCTGAAAATGGCGAATGGAAAACACTGTTATGTGGAACTTGCATATCTTGACAGTAAAAGTATAACATATATATTAATAAAGATGTGATAATATCAGTCACACCCTGGGGGTTAGGTAGAGCTGTTAAATTTCTGGTTTCTGAGTTTCTTTTTGTTTTTTATCAACCAACAACATGGTGACAATCATTTCTCTCATGAGCTCGTGAAGTTACACTTTGGCTGAACTGCTGCGCTAGAGGAAGTTCTCATTCACTTTCCCAGTCAAGATTTTAACAGCTCCTCCAACCTTTGTGGTGCCTCTGCTCATTTCCTCTGTTTAGATGCAATTAGTTGAGTTGGTTGCTGCTGTCAGATGAAAACCTTGAATTTCCCAAAAGCAAAGCAGTTCAGTTTTCACAACTGACAAAACCATTTTATCAAGTTGTTAATGGGATATGCTCATAAAGTAAGAGTTGCTCAATCCATTAAGGATGATGTAAGCTTTACAAGTATTAACACATTATATAACCTTTTCAAGTGTTAGATTATGAGGGCTTCTGTTCAGCCAAGTTTTTGATTTCATTTATGTGAGTTTTTTGAGGTTGTTAAATAAATTACATCTCTCCAAGGCTTTCAATTCAAGAAAAAAAGAACAAAAGATGAAGATGTCAGTTTTTGTGAAGACGAAATCTGTGCTATGTAGCCATCTACAAAAAAGTAAAGCTCCTTATTAAACTGTCCTGGTGTGTATGATGGCCCCTTCAACATGCACCTTCACAATAAAAGTCCTTTCTATCGGTTTGTTTGCTTGCTTGCTTGCTTGTTTGTTTGTTTTTTGTCTTTCAACCTGGGATTATTTTTATTCATGTTTGTTGTATCCAGTCTTAAGCTTTTTGTGGTATTTGTGACTGAAATATACAGTATGTTATATGCCTTTTGGCTGTCCAAAACTAACCCTAACCCTAACATGGTGTATAAAATCAAACACACAGCCATAGACACACAGTAAAATGGCAGTAGAATGGACCAATGAGAGCTCAGTGACTTTCAGTGTAACACCGTCATAGGATGCTACCTTTATAACAAGTCAGTGCAGCAAATCTCTGCAATGTTAGAGCTGCCCCAGTCAACTGTAAATGTTGTTATAGTGAAGTGGAAATGTCTGGGAGCAACAACAGCTCAGGCATGAAGTGTCAGGCCACACAAGCTCCCAGGACGGGACCGCTGAACCACATGGTGCATACAAATGGCCTGTCCTCGGCTGCAGCTCTCATCTCCAAGTCCCACACTGCCTCTTGAAGCAACATGAGCACAAGAGCTGTTTGTAGGAAGCTTCATGAAGTGAGTTTCCATGTCAGAGCAGCTGCACACAAGAACCAGGATCATCACGTACAATGCCATGTGTTGCCTGGAATGGCATTCTCTGAAGCGATGACTCACCGTCTGGCAATCCACCGGACAAATCTGGGTGTGTTGGACGCCAAGAGAACACTACCTGCCCGAATGTATAGTGGCAACTGGAAGAAGAAAAATGGTAATGTACAGGGCTGTTCATCGTGTTTTGTGCTAGGGCCCATAGTTCCATTGTAGGGAAATCAACAGTAAACAGATAAGACCTTCTAGATGTTTGTACCAGTCCAATGTCTTGGAAACAGTTACAGGAAACCCTTACCCTGCCTCGTCATGAAAACACCCTCATGCACAAAGCAGGGTCCATGCACAAATGCTTTATCGATATCGTGTGGAAGAGCTTGACTGGCCTGCACAGGACTCTGATCTCAACTCCATCGAACACCTTCGGGACTAACTGGAACACCGATTGCAAGCCAGGCAGATTTAATTGCAGAACGGTAATGCCCTTGTGGCTGAATGGAGACAAATCCCTGCAGCAATGTTCCAACATCTAGTGCAAAGCTTTCCCAGAGGAGCAGATGCCGTAATGGCAAAAAAAAAAAAAAAAAAATGTAAAAATGTGTATAAATGGGTGACCAGTTCCATATTGCTGCCTGTCAGGTATCCACATATGTATGAACATGTGGTGTGTATTATGTAGAGGTCTAATAGTACTGACTTTACCATTGATACTGTAGAAGTCAGTGGTGCATACTATATATCCATTGATTTCATGCAGGACAAAGGCTCAATTTTAGAGGGACAATTGCCTACAATGAGACGTATGCCTCTCTTTCCATTTCCCTCTTTCTCTTTTTTCTTTCTGGCAGTGGAAGACACTTAAATAAAATCAAAAAGGCAATTTCACCCTGGTGAACACTTCCCTCCCTCCCTCTCTCTTTCCCCTGGTTTAAAATTAGAGGGGAGATCATAATAATGACATTGCTGAATTGTCACAGTCAATTCAAGGGCCGCATGTTTCACCCCTGAAAAGGTTCATGCTGCGCGAATATCAGCACAGTTTCGGAGGCTAATCTTTTTTTTTCTTGTTAACGTCTGAATGATCACTAATTGCACCCCGATGAAAAGATTCCACGATGGTAGATGGCTGACTCCATTTGAAGCAATTACCACACATATTAAATGGCTTTACGGAGAAAACACACTCATACTCAGTCAGCGAGCACACAAGAGCTTTCAATTTGTAACTGTTATCAGTTTGAACAGTTCAGCGGCTGCTGGGTTTTTGAGCTAAATGTGTTTTATCAAATCAAAATGTAACCTTAGGGGAGGCCACAAGTACCTGTGGTGTTTTCTTACTCTGCAATATTTAGCAGTCCCAGTCAGAGCGAGGGAGATTTCTCTGAGCTGAGGCGCTACAAGCTCGCCTGGGGTTGTTTCTTTGGAGTTTTCCAGAAGTTCCAGAGTCTTGCCTGAGCACCGAGCCCCGCGGGATCGAAATCCTCAGTGGCAGACCTGTTTTTATCCCTCTGCCTTCTGCTGAATCATCGCTGCTTATGAGCTTGAGAAAAAAAAAAAATCAAAACACCCTTTCCGTTATCTTTTATTCATTAAACGATTCATATCCTCCTTTGTATTACAGGGAGAGGAATCCATTCTTTTTAGTAATTTAACTGCAAATGGGGCCATCAGGGGCCTTATCTGAATGCAGACCTCATGATAACCCTCTTTGATATATAATATTACATCGGGGAAATAACACTTAAAAAAGGTTTAACAACATATGAGTTTTTCATATGAGGAAGGTTGACACAAAGGTTTCTAAATGTCACCAATTTCGTCCAGCCTTTTCAACAGAGGACACAGAGCTGTGATATCAAGAATGAGGGAGAAATCTCGATGCTGTGAGACCGAACGAGAGAAACGCGAACAGAAAGAGCATCATACACCATCAATACTAAACTAACAATTTCACTCACTGTTTTCACTCTGTTACAGTAATTCTCCATATCATACCTACAATAATGTGATAACAAATGCCAAAAAATGTACAAAATATTACCTTCTCATTTTTATAGCAAAATGCATTACTTGAATTACCTGGAAAACAGCATATTCATGGCACACCCATGACTTACATAAAAATTGCTAACTAGTGATACCATCGAAAATGTTCATAGTATGGTGTACTTCAGCAGTAGGCATCATACTGCCGACCCAGGCCACCCCTGTAAGTGCCCCAAATCTTTGTAGACAATGGCAAATAGCCAAATAGCGCTCTATTTGGCTCTGATGGACTATGTGACCACTGCTCTTTAGTCTGGCAGGTAAATACAAACACACACAAAAAAAAAAGGTTAAGGTTCTGTAAGCATACACACTCTCTGGCGGGGACATAAAATACCATAACGGGGCTACAAGATGGCCAGAGCTCTTCTGAGACGTTAATATGATGTTAAAGCTTAACACAAGACTCTTCCTGCATCACTTTAGGGCATGAAGCAATATCGCTTTAAAACACAAGGGGGGTTTCTTTACAACACAAAAGAAGGTACAGTCTACTATGCAGCTAATAAACAATTTTATTCTAGTTGAAGTAATCTAATGAGATTTCCATTTTACTATTAAGACTTTAATCAGCTCTTATTCTCATCCTTCTTCTTTCTCTCTTTTCAAGCCCCAGAGTTCCTCGATATGACCCTGTGGACTTTTTCATCGTTAAGAGACTTTATAAAGATTCATGTCAAAAAAAAAAAAAAGG